>JAGVSP010000939.1:0-64249 GCA_022494985.1 Micrasema minimum
TTTTAACGTAACGATATCAAAAAGAACGGGCAGTTGGGGAGATTTGTATTGAAGGAAGTCTGCGTGCATTGTTATAGATTAAACAACTGTTTGTTTCTCAATCATGGGGTTGCCATCGTAATAAAGTCACTATCATCATCACCACCATACCATATCCGCTCCCTATGTGGAGCATATAGATTTCACAAACTGCCTCCAAGCTGAGCGATCGGCCGGCAGCTCCCGTATATCCTCCCAAGGCGGGTCTTTTGATAAATGTATTTTCTTTTCACATAATAAATTTTATTCGCTTTAAGTTTCCCAGGCCGTTAATGTCAGTGCTCTTGATGTATATTTATACGAAAAACGGCGCTATATGTATAAATTATCCATAATAATAAACACAACATTCCCCATTTCCAATTTGATGTCAACAGTGAAAAGTGATGATTAATAATGAACATTAGCTATTTTTTTTGGTTCTACGTGATTTTATTAAGTTAGTGACAATTGTTTCGCCTTGTAAGGGCATTATCAAACTGGAGTTAATCATTATCATGGAGTTTCATGGAGTAAACATTATCATGGAGTTCTACAAAATAAATGCATATCAATCAATCAATAACATTAGCTAACTAACTAAGAGAATAGAACGCCCATACCACTCTGTCCTGACATAATTCTTTTGCTTCCTCTACATTCATACATCTTCTCATGCACATACGCCGATTAATCCGACTATTCACATGACCACTTTCAAGTACGTGTCGTACTTGGTCATACCATGTCTTTTTCGGCCTTCCTAGACTTTTACAGCCCAACACACTCGAATCGTAAATCCTTTTAGCCGTTCTTTCATCACTCATTCGCTCCACATGACCAAACCATCGTAAAAGCCCTTTCTTAATTTGGTCGATAATGCTTATCTCAGCCTTGCACTCTGCTCTAATTTAGACATTTGTACACCTATCATACATAGTCTTACCACACATTCGCCTGAGAGTATGCATTTCAACAGCATTCAGTCTACTTTCTTTCTTCTTTTTCCAACAACACGCTTCACTGCCATAATGAACATTTAAAAAAAAAAAATTTTAGTCTTTATTAAGAAAATAAACATAACATTAGAAAAAAATAATGCCGTCCCGATAAAACCGCAATAAATAGGGCAACATATTTTACAAAAAAAATTGGGAATTAAATATTGTTTCTCTGCCCTTACTTATTTTTAGTTTTGGGCACAATTAATCCCTCCATTTAATCTTTGGTTTTAAAATGATTGTATAATAGTGGATCAAAAGGTTTTCTACTACAATTTTGGCTGTTTGGGGGGTCACTATATTAAAAATATTGAGAAACGATGGTTTAAGTAGACTACAAAGTACAAACCCGTAATCTTAACTGCCCAAAATATGGACCATTCACGCTTAAAAAGGGAGATGGTATCTTTCCTTTCGGGGAACAAACCTTGTACTTGGGACCTGATAGATAATGGAATAAAGACCGTTTTAACCATTTGTGAAAATGAACCCGGGTTCTGTAGAAATTTTGCATTCAGTCATGTGCTAATGTCTAGGTATTGAAGAATATAATAATATCTTCGGCTTACAACTAAAATCCATTTAGTGCTTTTAAAAATAAAGATGAGGTAATAATAACACTTAGTTTAGAAAAAATAAAGCGCTAGGAAGCTTTAATAAGTCTGCTGCTAGAAATTGAAAACACGCCATGGAATTCTATTTATATTTTTTAATATCTGCAAAAATTATGTTAATAGTAATTTTCATAGTTTTTTTTGGACAAAAGCATCACCAATCATCTTAATGATTTGCCTAAATTATTGAGTTTCTGGGCTTCTTTTCAAACGATCGGAGTTAACTGTGCCAAAACTTAGAAAATAAGCTTTGCAAAATGGGATTTGAACATGTGAACTCTAACCCGCAGGTCAAACCAACAACCCTGTTCAAATCACTTATTTTTTATGTATTTACTGTAGATAAAAATGTTTTATTATTCATGCCCATATATTTAGAATTTAAATCAAATATCTAACATAACATTTTAGTTTAAAGCTCCACGTATTAGGAATATCTCGTTCATATATTTTTTTAACTTCTTTGTTTTGGGCCTTACCCGATGATTGTAAGTGTTGCATTGTAGCACTGTTTTTTTGTAAAATTGTTTACATAATTTTTAATAAAAAAAGATTTCAAGATCCTTTCAAATAGTTGGAAATAACTGTGCCAGAAAGCAGGAAACAAATTGTACTGGTGTGGAATTCGACTATACCACTCGACCACAACCCGGTTCAAAAAAGTTATTGAAAATTCAAAAAGGTTTTACTCTCTGTTTTATGCACTTAGAATATATTTTAGTTGTAGATCGACGATGTAATCTTGATTAGGGTATCCCGGTTATGTTATAATAGGGGCTTAGATTGCTGCCATGCATATGCACATTCAAAAAAGATATCCTGATATACGATGTCAGTAAAAATGCAGAATTAAAAGGCGTTCGTGCGTGCATTATTTATTGAATGCATATTTTATGCATATGCTTATTATTACTGCGATTGTGTTTTGAAAAAATGCCCTATTGAAATTCGGTACTAATCGGACGAATAAATCACGGACGAACAAAGTGATTATGCACTGTACAACCAGTTTTTTGCACACGTTTTTTCTGGGTAAAATATTTATAAAGTTTGGTTAAGATAATATTTATTTTCTTGTTTTTATCACTGTTGTGAGAAGTTCAAATTTCACTGATGCGAATTACGTCACAAAACTTCTTTCACCACGTTTGCTCCTATGTGGAGCTCCCTAGACATGACTAGATCCCTCCCCTATCGCCATCCAGTTCTCTCTCGCTTCCTACCACGTCAAGCCCTAGTAGATAAATGTAATAATGTTAGAATATAAAATATCGGGGATAATGTTAGAATTGGAAAACATTATTGACAATTATCTCAGATTTAATTAATAATTATTAGCCAACAAAGCAATAAAATTATGTTTTACAGGAACGAAAAATAGAGAATTGGTTATTTTCTACATAGGTAATGAACTCCTTTTAAATGATTAAACTATAGTACCTAATGATAATCCCCGGAAAAAAAATATAGAGTAAATACTTATTTAATATTTCGAATCTCGTTTTATACACGTGTATCAAAATTTATTGTAAGGTGTTATTGAATATAGATATTAATTTATCAACAAAAGATCATTTTTAGCGTAAATTTACTGAAGCGTCCTTAATGCATTCTAAAACCTTGCATTTACTCGACTATATAATAATAATCAGATTATAAATTTATTTAACGTCGTTTTCGTGAAATATTACCTCAAGGGTGCTGGGGATTGATAAAATTAATTTAATTTAATTCCAGATCCAATATAATATTCATTTACCAAAAAAATCTAACAGAAAGTAAACAGCGATCAATCAATTTCACTTAAAGGTTAAAAACTGGAATCCAATTCGTCTTACAGCTACAAAGCTTCAGTCTATTTAAGTAGTCTCACGGGCACTGTACACGAAAATATCGTTTGAGAAGCAATATTTATGTGCAATGCTAATTTCGAATCTGAAATAAATAACTTTAAAAATTAAAACGACATAAACACGCCTTAGAAAAGGCGTGAAAAATTCATTGCTCTAGTGCTAAATTTCATGGAGAAATCGACGAATACAATTGTATTGACGTATTGTGCGTGTTTGTACGGGGAGTACGATTGACCGAGGATGCTCTTAAAGACGATCAATTCTTTACAACGTTAAATTATTGTGCTATCATATTGATTTTAAAAAGCCTTTTAATAAAATCTTCCATTGATAGTTATTTAGAATCACTTTTCTTGGTGGATTGGTCCGATAATGCCATCGATTTCCAATCTAAAATAAAATCCTAAAGAGCTGGCAGCCGAGTCAAATCTTAATAAAAGAAGCCTCTTAATGGAATGACATTTGAAAAGCCTTTCAATTAATTTAATTTCGAATCACCAACTATCACGATCACGCCCTTATCATCAACCCTCTCAGCAGCGGGATCATGAATTTCGATAAATTAAAGATACCTAAATTACTCGTATCATCTGCTGTCGATAAACTAATAAAATCGATTTCCGTCATGTTATTTTTTTTTTAATGTTTAATTAAACCTACGTCCTAACCATAACTATTATACTTATAATTATTATTATTACTATTTATAGATAATTTATATAGTGCCGTTTTTCGTATAAATATACCACACAAGGGCGCTTTTAAATATTTATTTAAACTGCTCGGGAAATTTAAAGTTAATGAAACTCGCACTGTGATTAGAAAAATACAGTTGTCAAAATTAATCAGAACAAATGGGTTTTAAGTTTCTTTTAAAACATCACTTCACTCTCACAGTTGCGCACTTCTGGTGGGAGAGCATTCCGAGGCATAGGGCCCGCAACCGCAAAAGCGCGTTCCCCGAATTTCGTGCGCTGATTGGGGATCGGTATTATAACCTTGCCTATAGCTGTAGTTACAAAGATACCAAGAAAAGTCTTTGAATGAGTTTTTTTTTATCTGTCACTTTTATGTCGTCTTGACCAAACTAACGGGGTTATCAATATATAATTAATATATTATTAATATATATAATTTTGTCGTACCTTATTCTTAGTATATATTTTTCTTGTTTAGTCATGTTTTTTTTACCCCTCCATCAGGCCCACCTCAAGGCCACTCGAGTTCGCCGTTTTTTAATTAGGTATTTAAGTATGTATATGAATTTCAACTATCCAAAAGTAATTACTGATCTTTATGAGGATGTATACTTAGAGAATGAAATAAATTTGAAGCGAAACGTTTTTTCTTTTAAAATAATAAGTAACATTATTGTATAAGTGATAAATCGATCATTATTGTTTGGCAGAACAGGTCTCCAACGAAGTAAATAAAAAATCATTCACAATAAATAATACTGAAAGAAATTCGATTCGATTTTATCGACCATGTCAGTTCTCTGTTGATAAGCATTCATGATTCCAGCCCAGACCTTGGACAGTCAGTATGTGATAGCTGATAACCCTTTCACGACCGGCCCTAAAAATGAAGAGGAATTTTACTTTTTATACTTTTTTTACTCGTTTTATACCCCACGTCAGGCTTTATTGTGTTCCCAAATTCACTCACGTATCCTTCAATTTCCATGGAAAAAGTATCGTGTTTCTGTAAATGGTATCCAATTTTATTGAAGCCCGTAAAATTACCTTCAAATTCGTTCCATTTAATGCGTTTCCGCCGTTTATTGCATCGCTCATAACACCATTTTAACGACTTTCGACGAAAATTTCATAAAAAAGAATTATGCCACAAACCAACATTGTTAACAAAAAATAATAACACTGGGGCTTCAACGAACTGTAAATTACTTTTATTGTATCCGTAACTACTTTTATGTTCCCAAATAACGAATTCTTTCAAATTTACAATGTCAATATATTTTGGTATTATGGATTATGGTACCTACCATTATCATCTACTGCTACTACTCTCCCTTACACGCACCTAATGGTGCATAGGGCACTTAATTGGTTCACCAATTTCAGTGTATCATGATCATTTAGCACACGACAAAAAATATCAGACTTACGATTCACCGGCAATCCAAGGTACCGCATGTATTAAATATAATAATTTACTCATCCCCTTAATATTATGGATAATTTATATACCGCCGTTTTTCGTATAAACATACCTCAAGGGCACTTTAAATATTGAATTTAACGGCCTCGGAAATTTAAAGTGAGTGAAAACTCAATATTTGAGTAGAAAATACCATTATCAAAATTAATCAAAAGATTTTGAGAACATACAGTCTTAAGTTTCTTTCGAAACATCACATACTTCACTCTCACAGTTGCGCCTTTCTGTGAGAGAGCATTCCAAGCCACAGGGCCCGCAACCGCAAAGGCGCGCTCCTCCAAATTTTGTGCGCTGATTACGGATCGGTACTAAAACCCGCCTATCCCGCATCTAATGGTGCATAGGGCCTATGTAGTTTTTACACCAAACAATGAAGTTATATTTTTCCAGTTATTTCGTGTCAGTCCAATAATGAAATATTCATTTGAAAAACCATATTTAAAATAAATATTACGTATGTATTTCATTTCAATCCCCGCGGAACCGAAATCCGCTTCGTCACGCATGACACCCAATGACTAACCACTGCTCCGTGACTGACAGTATTTTTCCATTATTATAATTATCATGGGATAAATTTCTATAGCCCCGTTTTTGTATAAATATACTTCGGGGCGCTTTAAATATTGCTCTCAAGGAATGAAACTCACTCTGTGATTAGAAAATACATTATTCAAAAGATTTAGATTATGTCTCTAAATTTCTGAGAAACATTACTTCATTCTCACATTGTGCATTTCTGGTGGGAGAGCATTCCAAGCCAAAGGCCCGCAACCGCAAAAGCGCGCTCCCCCAAATTTTTGGACGCCAATGCGTAAAAGCTTATTCCTGTAAACAAAGTTATGTTTGACCTTGAGTAAAAAACTTAAAAAACAGATTTTAAAAGTATCTTAACTTTTAAAAATTTATCATATTATTTAGGATTTAAAGATATATTTTTACTACTATTGATATTCAAGAGACCCACCATGTTTTTTATCTTACAACTATCGCAATGTGTCCCAAAAGACCTTGTAATTTAATATACAAGCCTTATAGTGCTGTGATGGAAACAAAAAAATACCAACGAACACGCTGTTAACAAGACTCCACGTCACATTTACTTTAACTTGGTATGTATGTTTTTCTTTCTTATTCACCGCCATTTTTAATTAAAATTGGTTGGCAATTTTATCCTCAAATTTGAACTGATTAAGATTGATTAGAATGACTATGTTCGAATACCACTCCTGACACTATTTTCCCACTTTATGGCAAAGTTATTGAGAGTGTTTTAATGTACCTACAAATATACTATAGAATTAAGATACGTCGTGTTTAAATTTTTGCCTCCGTGGCTTAGACGTAAAGTGTTTTGACATACATACAGACGTTCTAGGTTTGATTCCTGGCGAACACAAGAAACAAAAGTGGATTTTTCTCAAGCCGCGTTTGTGATATTGTTTCTCTCGATATTTAGTTCGATCAATAAATCAAATTTGTAAGGTTACATTTCTGATATAGTTATTTAAAAATAATAAGTTAGCCGTTTAATTTACTGTATCTAGATTGCGTGTTAATAGCAATCGAAATTAAAAATATCTTCTTCATTAAAGAAGACGTTTCACTATGAAAAATCTACGAATATTCAACGAGCAAATATAATAGTTTCCATGTCGACAGTTTGTGATTACCTTAAGTTACGCTGATATGTTTTTTCTCAACTTTATTTAGCATGCCAGGCGATGCACTTTAGCCAAATGCACCTACGAATGCCTCTGCAATATTGCAACTCGCAGAACTGCATCACTGCCTGTCGGAAAATGCGCTTGAGATAAAACTGCATTCTCCCGCCCCTCAAAAGAATACAATTTAAGTAATTAAATTATGTTAAAATTTATATGTGTGCGATGTGAATAATAAAAATGATTATTTTGGCCAAAGAAAAAAAAAAATATTTTCTCAGGGTACGATAATTTCCACGGCAAGCAATGAAAACATATTTTTATACCTAACGCAAACAGAGTAGGAGAATAGGGAGATATCACTATTACGAAAACCTAAAAAAAAATGTAAAAATCGATTTAGAAATATTAATATTAATATTAAAAATCAATACGGATATTGTAAAAACAATGTTTTTTCATTCATAATTTTATCGAAATAAAATTATTGAAAAATACCCGTTTCGCGAAAACGCAACAGATATTTGTCGTGGCCCCCCCGTGGACGTCATTATTCGTCTCGCTTCTATGTTTCAAATTTCTTTATTTTATTGCAAACGTCCAAGGCTCTCATGAATAGTGAAAGGGGTCCGAAGCCAACGCGCACCTCTTGTAGAGTGTATCTCGGGGTAAATTGAAATCTGAAAAACTTACAAAATAATTTTTAACCATACTAAAAATTAAGGAAAACAAACTTTTCACAGGAAAGTATTTTTATGACGAATAAATTTTTTTATTAGTAAAATAAAAATAACTGATTTCTCCCTATTATAAAATCAATTATAAATTAATCATTCATGGCAATAAGCTCGCCAGTGTACGCTATTGTACAAAAAGTTAAAATAAAATACTAATTAGATGGATTCTACATGCAGCCTCTGTCGTTTCTAAGGCCACTCCACCACAAAACTTAAGGAAACCACAACAATGGCTACCTCGGGACCTGATCTTTAAAACCCAACCAATGCTTCAAGTTTCATTGTTCCAAAACCAACAAGCAATATTATAAAACAAATAAACAGCGCGCCATAATAACTACATCCGTTAAAAAATATTACAGGAGTATTGAATATTAAAATGCAGTATTAAAAATTGATTGAATGGCAGTTGTTAAATTGTAATTACCTACCTAAATTGCTAACACTTAGAATAATAAGTCTGCAATAAGAATTAGATTAGGTTCAACAAAATATATTCAAATGCTATCAATTTTGGTAATACTTAGTTCCTAGTAAGCCATTTTGTATTAAAATGTTTTATTGTGGAAATTGCTACAAAACATTACCTACTAATAATGGTAGCACTCAGTCTAAAGGATCCTTAAATAATAAGTGACTACAACAAAGCACCCGAAATGACCTACTACGTCCATAATGTATTAGCCAAATACAAAAAATTATTGTCATTAAGCATAAAAAAAAGCCCTTCAAAATTTTGACACCGAAATCAAGTCCAAAACTCAAAATATGGTCGAAATTGGCTAAAAACCCCAACTTTTTTATGTGCCTAAAAATGCATCTTTGTTTTCTCCTACTGAAAGTGAAAAACATTAAAATTTAACCATAAACAGTACTAATAATATCATGTATGTACGTTTGTATAATTCACTTAAGTCGGGTTTAATTGTGCTTATAGGGGGTTAGATATTTACAATCGTCCATGTGCTTGGTAACCTGCAAGAAAAGTAAAGCTATCTTATTTTGTACTGCGCTAAGGAGCGATTTGTCGCAAAAACAGCGCCAGCGCTGTAAAAGTAATCCAAAAACAAATTAATAAAAACGTCATCAGATGCATTGATACACAGCACTCAGTCAACATTATATTCACTATGATCTCTAAAAATGCATACACACATAATAACTAATTAACACTTTCGCATTGCAACGTACAGATGCAGGATTCCGGAACAAGCAAACGTGTTTTATGAAACAATCCACGGTATTTTCGTCGGCAGAGATAAAAGAACATTTCCTTTGTCAGCAGTTTCTTTGGTGTTGATAGAAAATTGCAAGAAGGCTGTTGTGCCAAAATTATCCTGCAAGGTCCTTTTGATCTAAGGCTTCGTGAGGGGAATTTACAAAAAATTGAGGTCGCATCGTTTTAAAGCTGGAAACAAATAGGTTATTTTTATACAGATGTGGAAAGCACGTTATTAAAATGGGATTCAGTAAAAAAAGATAAACGAAAACCAGTTTATTTTGGTTCTATGTGTCCGCCTCGTTGAATAGTGGCTAGCGCGATGGGCTGACATGCATAAAATTGATTAAAATGTGTTTTTACATACAAAATTTCATATTGGATGTGGAAAGGGAAAAAGTTCCACAGTCGACAAAACCCGTGCAAAAGGAAATTGTTACCGATTGGACATGATATTTACACTCTGTTGCTATGGTATCATTTTTCCCTTGTTACACATTATGTCGCGTAGTAACTTTTTCCTTTCAAACGTCGACATGTGATACCTTGGACTAGCTCTCATGCGTAAGACTGGATTACCTTCGTGTACAATAACTAGGTCGGTGTCGTTAGTTGGATATCCCCTTTGGGTCCTTGTATACACCTGTTTCCCACGATGAGAACCCGCGAAACTCCAGAGGGTTGAATTCATGATATTCTGAGAAAAAAATTCTCTAATAAAGTTTTTCAAAAAACTCAATTCTAAATTTCTAAAAAAATGATTAAAAATATGAATAAAAATTCACGCGTGTAATACCGTCCATTTTTTGAACTGGCTAACACCATGCACGTGACGCCTGCACCAATTTCAGATATAAATTCGAATTTTGAATGTCCGCACAAGGCAAGCCGTTCGGTGACCAGAGCGGACCCCCACTCCTCCCCGCCCACCGCCACCCGCCACCGCTAGCATTTTCAAACAGAAGCCAGTATTACATAGTCGCTTTTTTATTAATCTTTTTTTAAATTAATTATTAAAATGCCCGGATCAAAAAACTTTATAAGGATTTTTTTCCTCAGAATACCATGAACAATCACCCTCCGGAGTTTCGCGGTCTCATCGTGGGACACGGTGTAATATTGAAAATGCTTGCCAAAATATAGCCATGATGTTATTTTAAATAATATTGAATTGTAAATCTAAATAGTGAAATACCAATACTCTGGTTCTATTACACTAATTTATGGAAATATTCAATTAAGTTTAGTACAACGACATGTTTTTTGTATAATACATTACAATGCCCTGACTCGACACGGACTAACAAGTATTGAGTCGGGCCAGAATCATTGGGTATGGGTATCTACTGAACGAGTCGCCATCCCCATTATAGTGAATATCAATTAACATGTGACAATGTAAATAAATAAAATAAACTAAATAATAAATAATCTGTAATAAATTGCTTAGATAAACTGCACTTGGTGTCGTAAACAAGTGTCGCACATCCATATGCAACCAGTAAGGTGCAATATAAGGGTATGCATTAGTAGTTACACATCATCTTTAAATTACCCATAACCACTACACCATTGGGTGTCAGGATTAAATGTAGTTTTCCCCTAAAATTATTTAATACATGTTATACCTTGGATTGCTGCTGGATCGCAAGTCTGATTATCTATGCACCCGTTGACTTGGGGAACGGTAAATCGTAAAGTGAGCCTTATGTTGTCAGTACTAATTATTATATTTTAATTTTTCACTTTTTTTTTTTTTTTTTTTTTTAGTATTATAAACAAGTTACAACATAATCTTAATCTAGATCGCGCCAAACAAGTTTTTTACTTATTTTTCGGCGCGTTTCATATACCGAGATTTTTACACTCTATAATATGCACTTTATATAAACACTTGTTATATTATTATTGTAAATAAAATTGTTTGTACAAGTTAAAGTAACGTCTAATTTAAAAACATAAATAAATTACACTTTCTTCACACTCTAAACTTTGAAACTTTGGTTATTCCAGAGGAATTTTTTAGCAATGTTTTTCTTGGCGCCAGATTAGTGGCGCCTCTCACCTCATCTGGAAGGTTATTGAATAATCTTGGTACTATGTATTCTTCCGTTCTTCTGACTTCCGTAGTAGTTTGAGGGCTCGAGGCTCCACTAATCTTTTAGGCTGCTATAGCTCGTGTTCCGTGACTGTGCTTTACTACTTGTTTTTTGACTTCGAAATGCTGCATTATCATTTTAAAGTTGTATATTTGCTTGACTGGGAGTACTCGTATACGTATTTGAACAAAATTGTATCATCCTCCTTTACTTTTTTTCTTTATTTTATCAGTTGTAAATAATTAGTTTTAAAGAGTCTTTTTTTGCAGGTTGGATATTTTATTATCGTACGTGTATGTGAGTACTCCCCCAGCTAAGAATGCCATACGGACAATATTGATTCTGCTAAACGTAATGTAGATAATCCTATAGGTTACGGTAAGGTAGAATTACAGTTTTTAATAAGTAATAATAGTTAACAAGTCCATAATAAAGTATTTCATTGGTTTATTCCTCATATCCTCACCCAGTGTATTGTTCACAATATATCGAACCTGGCGCCCGACACATTGGCAGTTCAGATGTCAAATTATATTGCATTGTGAAGTTTGGATACTTGCGGGAGAGGGAAGGGGGGTGATGGCGGACTAGTCCTCTATTTTCAATACGCGCCATCTAGCACTGAAGATTCGATTTTCGAAATTGTTTATTTGTAATCTTCATTTTTCTGTATATCGTATGTAGTGTCAGTTCATCCTAGATGCCGCAATATGGCGTTTATTTGCCAATGCATAGTAAAATAAGTCAAATAAGTACATAGAATCATAATATAAATATGTAAATTATAAAATAATGGGAGGATCCCTAGATTCCTGGCTGAATGATTAACATGAAAATCAAAAATAAACTTTCGATTAAAGTTATTTCAAGGTTATAAAATTAATTTAGTTATTAGTAACTTAATACGTAGGTATTAGTTTTTACCTTTTTTGTCTGAGAGTGAAGCGATTATTTAAAATGCTAAACATCTTTACATTTTAACAACCTTTTGACACGTATACAAATACTTGTAGACAAATTAACTGGATTAACCCATGCTGAGCTAGATATCAGAAATTATTGATATCCACCATCAGAAACAGAGAAACTCTCGGAAACTTACTGTGGGTTACCTAGGGCGTTTACCAGGGCTTATGAACCTGTCATTGGCTGGGTTAAGTGGCCGTTTTATATACTACAACGATTTCCCCATTTCCGCTTATTAATCGAAATACCCAACCAGGTAACATTTTTTGATTTTGGTATATATGTTAGCAAATCGAGAATCATCACACCAGCGAGTTTTAAAAGCGCCATTTATGCATTGATAATTGAAGTTATGTATTTATAAGCAAATTTGTAGGAATGTTGTGTACCTAAAGTGGCCACAAGGTCATAAATGCCGCTTAAACGCCCAGATAGCCCACCTTCTTTTCCAGGTTTTCTCTGTCTCTGTTTGGATATCAATAATATCTTTACTTTTAATTTAACAAGCTAAGAGAATAAGAGATTAATCACAGTTACAATGTACGTTCATTAAAATCACTTGAAAAAGATAGTCGTGTCGCTCCCAGGACTGAACAGGGACCATCTGATTCCGCGTCCAGGTTGCTCTGACCACTGAGCTAAGCGACGAACACTTTAAACTTAACTTTAACCGAGAAATTGACGAGTAAAATCATTAAAGCCCTGAGTGTTAGTATAATAATATAGTACATGTGAAACTTACATGGGGGGGAAAAAAAAAAAACCAACCAACTTTTGATCTCGAGGTAAAAAATTGAAAGGTTTTTACAAGCGCTTAGTGGTTGTTCCGCGAACTGTAATCAAATACTGGGCATATATGAATATCGCCAAGAATATTATACACTTGCGCCAAGTTTAAGCGGAGGTACTCCATGACTTTTGATCGAAGTTGTATGAGATTTAGAACAATTTTCCAAGATACATTTTTTGCAAAAATGGATTTTGTCGCCAATGGAGATAGCAGATACTAAAAGTAATCTACTCATATTGCACTATGGTGAAATGCAGACTAAACGAGCGCTGTGCTATCCGAATGTGATGGCGCACTTTGGCAATGGCCGAAATGAAAATATGAAAGATGGAAATCAACATGAAAATGGCACCCCTGCGCTGCAATCTGAAACGGATTCAACTGTAATATTCCCCAAGATATTTTATCTAGCACTTTACCCTGTATTGGATATCTGGATACGATATTGAAATACAAAAAGGATGTACAATGTACACTTCGAAAAATAATTTCAGAGAAGTGGAATTCCATAGTTGAAAAATACTATCTTGCATAGTGACAGCTAGTGACCCACTACGTCACTCACTACGTCATCACTCGGCATCTACGTCATCACCTACGGTTTCAAATTTAGTGTATTGACCTAAGTGCTGAAGTCTTAAGACGGTGGAATAGGATAATAAGTGGTGTTATGAAATTAACCCTAGGAAGCGTATATTTTTAGAAAATTGGTTTGAAAACGGCCCTTCTAGTGAATTATTTTTCGAAGAATGTACAACATTGATATCTTAAATTACGGAAAAACGAGTAGAGGCCGATTGAAACAATATTAAGAGGATTGGCAGAATTGGATGAAAATGCAGTCCTCGAGTTTCTTCCTGGAGTTAGGCCCTAAATCAATGTTTTACTGTCTTATATTTTGTTGGATCTTATAGTGAAAGCTTTTCAACTTTGGCTGGCTATCGAAGAGGGCGTCAGTTATAATTATTGCAATAGGCATTCGTTAATTCCTCAGTAAATGTAATTGGCAATTTAGAATAGATCACCCGACCGGCAATCAGAAGGTCCCATGCTCAAGTCCTGGATTGAAAGATTATTACAATTACATAAATTGTTTAATACACAATGTATTTGGGCATTTTTTCAGTCTTTCTCTTTATTTGTTATTTAGAAATATACAAGACCTTTCTTAATTCGGTCATGTAGAGCGAATGGATAATGAAAGAACGGCTAAAAAAATATATATGATGCGACTGTGCCTGGATGTAGAAATCGAGGAAGGCCGAGAAAGACATGGCATGATCAAGTAAAACAAGTGCTTGAAGAAGACGGAATAATCGACGTGCGTGCATGAGAAGATGTATGAATGTGGAGGAAGCAAGAGAAGTGTGTCAGGACAGAGTGGTGTGGCGTTCTATCCTCTCTTCCTACCCCTTCGGGGAAATGGCGTGCTGGTTAGTTAGTTAAATATACAATAGAATAATGAAAATTTCTAATTTGTAAGAATGATCGATCTGTAAGAACTAAACATTACCCACACACTGACACCTGTATTCATAGTATTTGTATACATGTATTCATGGGCTTTCAATAAATCCAACCCCCTTTTCAGTCGTTTTTCTCTTCACATGAACGTATAGCCCTCCGTTTCGTCTTTTCAATATTCACATAATACCACTCCGCCAGAATAGCTCCACAAGAATACGGGTAGGAGATAGAGCAATTCTTTTGTAAAAAATATCCCTGTGAAAACTTGAAGTCCCCATTGAAACGTACTTTTCTATGCAGGTAAATACTTTAATATTTTACTTGACTTAAAATATACACGAACAGAGGCTTGTGCCAACGAAATATTAAAAAAAACTCTGTTTCTACTCATACTTCTCAAAATTAAATCAGCCCATAGCTCGATATTGCTTAACTGTTCATAATTTACCTCTTGATAAAGGAACAAGTGTTGTTTCGAAACCGATCGAGAGAAAATAAGTAATTGGTAGCTATAAGTGATTTATTTAAACTCATTAATGTTTTTTTTATTTGCATTTTTAGTAGTGTGTTAGTGCGTTTATTTACTAATTTTATCCAATAGGTTTAATTATGCTTAATTAATATTCTATTTTATTGCACCAAAAGTTTGAGGTAAAGTAAAAATAATTTGACTGATAAAAATTAAAATATAGAGAATAAAGTAGCTGACAAAATTTTGATAATTTATTTGTGTGCTTATCACATCAATAAAATAATAATATTAGCGCCTTAATTTTTCTTTGAATTACTAACTTCTACTCCTTATCCCTTTCTTTTTCCTTCATAAAAAGTTGTATGTACATAATTATATTTAATTTTCTGTTTATGTTATTGTTAAAGATCATTCTGCGAAAACGTATAATTGGAGCTTTTTTCAATCAACATGATATATACTAGACTTATATGTTATTGTTCTCTGTTGGTTATCCAAATAAAATAAAATAAAGCAATTTTTTAAAATAAAATTAATAAAAATACGATCACTGCGTTTCTGACTGCAATCGTATTAATTATTCTCCAGACCGCGATCGATTTCAAAACAATTGTACCTGGTTTCTTTACTAAGGGATAATTTTAAATTATATTTCAGATTTTTTTTATTTTCTGAAAAGTAGCGAATAAACAAACAGTGGTTGTGGTATATAGCGCGTTGCGTGACATTCATGAATTCATGAAATTAAACTTACAACAGTGTTCTTCAAAGCATGAGATAAACATCCATAATATATGTATTATATTCTTATCGTACGAATAACGCTCATATAGATTTATTTTTTACGCTTGCACAGATTTATTTTCATTCCTCACTCGCATACGAGAACACACGAACTCCACATAAAATACTATTTATTTATTTCTTTGTTGATCTACCACCCACCAGGATCACGGCTGTATCATACATTGTTATCGTAAACACTTTGAGAGCGAATAACAGCTAGGGGCTGCAATGGAGCGATTACTTCCCACCCCATTTTATTATTTGTATTTTTACGGCTTTTCATAGGGCGTTTATAACGCGTGTGTCGTGAATTTTCATTTGGTCGTTCCCGCCACTCCAAATGTACGAATGAAGAAATGAAAAGGTTGTAAGCACGAACGTTATTTGGCTAATTTGTGTAGTATGAGATATCTATCGCAAGGGTGATGTGTTTTGAGTTTGTAGAAAAGACTCTAGTGACATGTAAGAAAAAATGATGTCAGCTCCGATGTGCGAATGGAGTTTATTATTTAAGTGCTATTGTCATTTATATACAATAGACAAACAGGAAAAAATTGCATCAGCTATATTGAATAACATAGTGTGTAAGTATACAATTATGACCCCTATTTCCCCGGAAAATGATACCCATGTTCATATTACAAAAATAAATTGCATCCGCCATCTTGGATTTCAAAATTAACATAAAACTCTAAATCACTAAAATAAATAAAATAATAAAATTTTCTTAGCGGGGGCCTCAAGTGTCTTTGGGGTCTTTGAAGGGAATGATTTTTCTGATAAAGTATATTACCTCTAATAAAGTATATTATATCTAATTAAATATTACTTATCTAGCTAGTATTTTATTTCAAAGACAAGAAAATCATTATTTAAATAGTTGCTGTTATTGAATAGTAAGTGGATTTGAAACATAATTGAATAGAAGATAATTATACAACACCAAGAAATAAACATAAAGTTTTAACAGCAAAATCCACTTAGTCTCGGCAAGAGCTTGTATCCGTTACAACAGTTGCCACTCTTGTCTTCTCATTTATTTCTTTTTTCCTATCTAAGTATGCTATATTTTTAGAAACAAACCACAAGCCGGCTTGTTTTGAAGCTAATACTTAAAATGAAGAATAAAATATACCTTTTGTCTGTAATTACGTAGTATCAATTTACTGTATTTTTCATATTGCGAATTTCCATTTGTAAACAGTTTTTTTGGAATATGTTAAAAAAACATATTTCATAAATATGTTATATCTTGGACTGATGTAATCGTAAGACTGATCATCTTGCCTTTGTGCAGCAAATGATTAAAAAATTCGCATCACTTGATGTACCAATTGAGTGCTCTTTGTATCATTAGGTGCGGATAAGGGAAAAGTGGTAACATTCAAATTACAAGTAATTTAACATCAAGTTTTACTAAAATAATTCATACTTGATACACGATTTTCAGCGAGCCGAGCGCCGTTAAAATCAATATATAAATTTCCCGAGCCGTTAAATTCAATATTATAAATAGCACCCTTGAGGTATATTGAAATACGAAAACGGCGCTATAATAAATTATTCATAATAATAATAATAATAATAAATAGGCGTTTACAGGACTTATGACCTGTCATTGGCTGAGTTATGTGGCCACTTGATTGACACAATGAAACATATACATGTCACATTCCGTCTAGTATGATGATATCCGTATCAGCCGTAGTGCCCTATGCTCCATATGTGTGCGAGTAGTAGTAATATAAGCAAATATCAGAAATTTATAATAAGTATAGACTTTTACACATAGATAGCGCTTCGCTTTACATAGTGTAATACTCTCATGTGGCCATCCAATAAATTAAGTAGTTATGTAAAATTAAAATGGTATTGGTACAGTCCAAAAATCTCTTATAGATACCGGAATAAATGATGAGAAGCATTGCAAGAATTTTTTTCCTTTTTCTATTAATCATGCGTTTGTCCCAGTGGTAAATTGTGTAAAACTATGTATGATAGGTTCACTAATGTTGAAATTAGAGCAGAATGCAAGGCTGAGATAAGCATTATCGACAAAATTAAGAAAGGTCTTTTTACGTTGGTTCGGTCATGTAGAGCGAATGGATGATGAAAGAACGCTAAAAAAATATATTGATGCGACTGTGCCTGGATGTTAGAAGTCGAGGAAGGCCGAGAAAGACATGGCAATGATCAAGTAAAACAAGTGCTTGAAAGTGGGCATGTAAGAAGTCGGAATAATCGACGTGCGTGCATGAGAAGATGTATGAATGTGGAGGAAGCGAAGAGAAGTATGCCAGGACAGAGTGTGTCTTAAGAGCCACCATTATTATATTTTTAAGATTTTAACGTAAAAATAGAAACTAAATATTAGTCTTATATACACTTCATTTCATTTCAGATAACATACATTAAAAACATCTATGTGATAATACACAAAACAAACAAATGTTTCATGAGTTGACTCACACGGATTCGAACACGCAAGTCTTTTGGAATGGTAATCCTACGACGCTAAGCCAACCACCTACACCGTGAGTGGATGAACCGATAAAAGTTACTGTGCTTACATAAAATATATTTACCTAGAGCATGTTTTATCAAATTAGTAATTATAAATACTTCTATCCAATTTCAATAGGCTATTTTCTAAGTTTTCGGAAGCAATGTCACCTTACAAAAACCAAGAAATTAATATTATATTCCTTAGAATATATAAACAAAATTTATGTCTTTATCCAGCGGCGGCTGAGATTGGATATCTGGGGTCATATTATAAATAACTTATTATGTAATAATATAATGTGAAGTTAATATTTCGCGAAAGGGGGTATCAACAGACATTCCAAAGAGTGGAATATTTTACTAAAAAAAGACCAGCACTCTTCATAACAGAAGGTTTAAAATATCACGTTTTTTAAGTTAAAAAGAAAAAAAACCGTTATGTATTTTTTGTTCTCGAGTGTGTCTAGGGATCTTCTCGAAAGCAAAACATGCCATAAGAAGTGGGATACATCTCTATACTTCATAATCATTTTGCTATGTCCCTATATTGTTTTCTCTTACTGGTGACACTGTCCCACGTTTGACTGTTTAAGACCAAATTAGAAGCCAGGCGTGCTAAGCGCGTATCTTCGTACCCAAAAAAAACAATCGTTTTCAGCTATTATTATTTCGCTTAAAACTACTTAATCCGATTGTTTAATTTGTGAGGATCATTGACCGAAAGTCCCATAATAGGATAGCACCGCCTTGGCTTTCCAATCCAATTAAAATGGTATATTATTATCCTGAACATTTCGGTGGTTCTTTGCCCCTAAAAGTTCCCCTCAAGCTTCCAGTTTAAACACCTCACCACACTACAAGCAACAATAACATAAAGAAATTAATCTTTTATATGTAACATCAAAATTATTTGGTTGACATAGAAAATGTTTTCATAATCCGTTGAAAAAAACAAAAAAAATTTTTTTTTTTCGTTACGTCCGAACAAAGTATATGTAAATAAGTCAAGCGCCCTATTCAAAATAAAATTTACTAACCCACATAACACCTCCTAACTGATGTATTTTCGGGTCAGGAAAAAAATGTTTCCGGGTGAAATTTTGATTAATTCATTAACTAATTTCAGACCTTTCAGTTAAAACAATTGAATTGAATAATTTATCATTGGTAGAACTCACTTTGTATTAATTTAAACTTTGATAAAATAAAACAACGTTTCAATAATTAATTAATTAATGATTTTTTGTTCAGAATAATTTGGATATCTCAACAGAGACAGAGAAACTCTGGAAACGAACGTGGGTTATCTAGGCGTTTTATAGGGCTTATGAACTGTCAATGGCTGGGGTTTAATGTGGCCACGTTGATGTATAATAACATTCCCCATTCCGCCATCATCTGACAACCATGTATGACAAATTTTTGAAACTTGTCTATATAGTTGAGTTTGTGTACAGAAGGAATCCACATGCGAGTTGGTTATTTCGACAGATTTTAATTTTTTTAATTTATTTTTCCCTATAGTTGACATCTGTTGAGAAGATAGATAAGCATTTTTTGGCAAATGTTGTGTCGAAAGTTGTTGTTAAAAATGATTTTGTTATTCATTGTTTTAAAATTGCCTACTTGTTTCAGAGTTACCACCACTTCTTTTTTAGGGCTTTATACGCATATCTACTACTACTACTACTACTACTTTCCCTTATCCGTACCCAAGGGCACTGCATTGGTACGCCAAATGCAGTGTATCTTGATCATTTTAATACATAAAAGTAGGGGTATCAGTTTTTCGCTTCAGTACCAGTCGAAGGTATCACACATGAAATATTTATTAAGAAAATCACATATATAAATAATTATTTCATGTTGACCCCCACTGGAATCGAACCCGCGATAAAACGGATTATAGATTAACGCATAAGGAGTTAAATTAGTAATTTTGTCACAAACCTATCATGTTGTTTTTGTACCTACCTAGTTTTTACAAGGTACGGATGAAAAGGGGTAAAGTGAGGGGTGAAACATTGGCTGAACAATATAAAAAAATAATTAAGGAAAAAAACACCGTGAGGGGTAACTCCGAAACTAGTAGGCAGTTTTTTTAAAATATTAGTAGGTTTAAACCAAAGCGCGCAAAGGGCAGATGGAGCGAAGCATGCTCTCGGCATGACTTTTATAGACCAGTCACTAAAGAGGTAGATAAAAGTAGAAGACGGGACTAGAGTCGTAGACGTCAATAAAGCTATCTCCCAGCTGAAGTGGACATGGGTTGGACATGTGGCACGCCAGAGTGAAGTCCGCTGAACGAAACGCCTGCTTAACTGGAGACCTAGAGCTGCAAGGAGCCTGTGAGAAGACCTATGGACTAAGACGATGGACAGATGATATAAAAAGTACTATGGGATCCAGATGGGCAGCTCGAAGCCCAGGACAGAAAGCAATGGACCCAACATGAAGGAGGCCTATGTCCAGCAGTGGAGGGAACCATGGCTGATAAAGAAAAAAGACACCAAATGTGTTTTATTCAGTAATAAAATTTTAAAACTAGTTTTAAGTGAACGAAAAGTAGGTAGTTACTTCAGTAAAACGTGTGGGTACTTAATAAATTTTATCTGGAATACGATCACTGGCAAATCTTACAAAGCTTTTAAAGCAATAACCTTTCTGAGGTAAGGTTGAAAGGGCTTAGTACATATAATTTTCGGAGAAGTTATTCGATTTTCAAAAGGCGTGGCGGGTAGAATAGTGTGGTCAACTTTACGATTCATACTAAAAATGGCGTAAATTTATCGCGAGGCTGAACGCCCAGTATAAACCTTTATTTTAAAAAACTTCGATTATAAACTTCAGAGAAGTGACATTCCATACTTCAAAAATACTGAGGTGTCTAGTTACCCACATAAGTCACTCACTACGTCATCAATAGGCATCTACGTCGTCACTAGGAAATCTACGTCATACGTTTTCGTGTATTGGCCTAAGTGCTGGAGTCTTTAGACGGTGGAATTTGATAAAAGGTGGTGTTATGAAAATAACCCTAGGAAGCGTATATTTTTAGAAAATTTACATGGAAACAACTCCTAGTGAAATCTTGGTTGAAGATTTTAAAATTGATTTTATACACCACAATCTAAGAATAATTTAATTTGTTCATTTCAAGTAACCTCGATATATAAGTCCTTACATATGAAATTGGGCGTTTTGCCGTACTGGCAACTTTGATCTCAAATAGCTTTCTCTTTTTAATTTATACAGCTATTTACTCAAGTATTATGTGTTTCGAAAATTAAAATTCATTTGTTTTTTTCCTTTGTTTTTTTTCTTTGCGTCACTCAGTATTTACAAAATGAAAACTTGAAAAATCGGGTTATATTTACGAGTACGAGTTCCACCGTGGCACCAGTGCTGCAGAAACGGCTCGAAGGATTAATGATGTGTATGGCGACGGTGCGCAAAAGAAAACACATTGCTTTTTTGGTTTCCAACGTTTTCCGTCTGGAAATTTGACCTGCAGAACAAGCCCCGTGGACGGCCGGAGACCAAAGTTGATAATGAAGAATTGAAGGCTATTGGTGGAAGCGGATCCATCGCAAACCACGTCCAGGTTAGGTGTTAAGTTCCTCCATACAAAACGTCAATTTTTCATATGTAAAGGACCAAATGGAATATACCTCTATAGGTGTAGGTAGTGTATAGTGTCTTTATTAACCCAATTGCTGTATTGTATTTCCGTATCGAAACTAACATTACGCGTTTAATGTTAAAATTATATACAAATATTTAATAAAAAAAATACCATGAATTATTATTATTCCATGAATCGCACGGTACTGTAATAGTTTCGATAAATGTAATGCACTAATAAATTGCATGCACTATAATATTTGCAGAGGGTGTTATTCATCAAGAACATCTGCTATGTTACAGTCAGAATTAATGCTTCTATCCCACACAATAAATAAATCATAGACAATAAACTTATGAAGAGGAAATAATAATACGTAGGCCATATAAATATCTCTTTATTTTTGATTTTCACTATGTCAAATCGTGACTCGAAATACTTTTCTTATGTCCGGTTGCAACAACAAAAGTTAATGTTAAAGTCTGGGCTAAATTCAAATAATAGTTCCATTTACTTCAAAATAGGTTGCAAAAGGGACTATTATTTGAATTTAGCCTTGAATTTAACTTAAACTTTTTTGTGCACCCGGGCCATAGGAAATAAACACTTACTGAAAATTTCATAATATTAAAATCTGTAGTAGGTATTCCATTTTAAATTTTTTAATCTGCAAGCGAGATATTTTTATATGGAACTTTCCTTACCTTGGTTCTAATAAACCATAAAAAATATAATTTCATACACATTCATTCATTATTCACTATCTCATTTGAAAAACTAAAAAAAAAGAGTAATTCCAAGCTATTTGTCATTCCCATAATAACGATGTGATTAAATTATGTATGTAGACTCTGTCATAAAATGTTTTAGATCAAACTGATTGAGACTTTACGCAGCCAAGTAGCGACCGCGGGCCCCGTTTTTTTTCTACTTACAATCATAATCCTTGATTTTCTTCCTAAGATTTCATACCCAAAAAATTTTAATGATTTTTTTCTCAACATGAACCGAACCACACATAGACAAGAACACGTTATTTTGCATAGTGTTGATTTTTAATACAATGGTTTTAATGTAGATCAAGTAAATCTTTAAAACAATAAAACATTCACAAAGTTTAGAAAATCGCAGAGCTAATAGTTTCCGAAGACAACCCGATTGTGTGGATAAGCGACGTTATTGGTTTACGTTTTTAAAGCATGCCTACCCTAGTTCACGAATGAATATAATGTGATTACTACAGCAAAAAATTCATATAAAAATATACATTCTTTCTTGGCTGGAAGCGAGGATATAATAATAACCTGTCAGTAATTTACTCTTTAAAAAACTGCGCTTGGTGTCTCGCCGGATTAGAGTCGTACTATGGGGGTAGTGATAGCAACAGAAAAATTGTATTCGACTTCAAAGGAAACAAATAAATAAATTCAACTAATCGCTTTAACATTAAGAAAACGTGCTACTACTTGATTAAAGCGTAAGAATTTAGAATGACTGAAGTATATTTTAGTCTTGACATGAAAAAACAAGGTAAGATAGACCATCATATCAGATCGAATATGACTGGTATGCAGTGCAGGTTCCCTATTCACATCATGTGCGATATTAGAGAAAAGAAAGGAAGGTATTCTAGATTCAAACAGCTCTTCCTACTTCGTTTTATGTAACACCCCCTATAGTGCTTAAAGGGCGCCCTCCCAATTAGCCGAACTTTCAAACTGTACACTTCTTTTATTGCGATTATTGCTATAAGGTCCTTAAATAAGTGTCGATTGTTCAAATACCCTATTTGCATAACCACGAGTTACAAACAAAATTCTAAAAACTATAAATAAATAAACAATAGATGACATTTAATCATTAGAAATAACATGCTCTGCCATCCAATTTATATGCATCCTCATAAGTAATATGCAGCAAAAAACTAACAAATCCAACTAAATATAAATAAGTATAACTCATCGACAATAATTTTTTTAATAAAAAAAAGTGACATTATCCTACTAAAAATACTACAGTTGTCTTGGGTGGTCCTAGTTACCCACACATCACTCCCAGGATCTACGTCATCAATAGGCATCCTACGTCATCACTAGACAACAACGTCACAGTTTCGTGATCAATTGGCCCTAAGTGCTGGAGTGGAATATTTTTGATAAGAGTGTTAATTTATTAGGGAACCAACAGCGAAAGATTTAATTAAGATACAAGGTAAACAATCATAATATCCAACGGCCATATAACACGAGTTCCACAACTGGAAAAAATCTTAAAAGTATAGACAAATTTAAAGTCAAATAACAATTGCAGAAGGATGGAGTTAATGTATGTGAAAAGAAAGGACGTGTAGTGTTTTATGAAATTATAACCCTAGAAAACGATAGTTTTATAAAAAAATTGTTTGAGGAAACGCCCCTCTGTTGAATTCTTGTTCGATAAGGAAAAACCACATTGAAAAACACGATCCACAACAAATTCATATTTCAAGTTTTAACTTAATTCAGTCCATCAAAGACTCCACATCTAGGCAATAAGTTCAATGCATACTGGCGATACAATTCGCTGTCAATTTTAATGCTAACAAGAATGGCAACTTCTAAATTATTTCAAGGCCGAATGTATCGATTATGTGTGCATAACAATTTGGGTTCTAAAGTTTAATGTTTAATGCAATTTTATTTGAAGCTGGATAAAATTCACATTTTTTTATGTATATTATCGATTTCGGTAATGCAGTAAATATATAATAGTATAAGGCACAGAGTGCCGTTTTATTGAAAACAAATAAAATACAATAATAAAAAGCCTAAAAAACTAGATTAAAACACATTTATGACGTTTGTAACATAGGAGTGAGAATCAGTACCGCTGATATAACTCTAGAAAACAAAAGAACGAACAATCTGGGTATCTTTTATGCTGTATTTAGGTCACATACCCTAATTCCAACTAATCCTTGGACCTGGGTATTACATCTTGACAATATTAATCTGACCATCTGCGTCCGTCTCTACGTCAATACTCTCGTTTCAAATGCTACGCAAAGTCTCAAAAGCAGATATCAGGGGTGTGGAAGCAAAAGCAGCCCATGCCATCGAAACGGTAATTAAAAAAACTAACTAGCTTACTAGCCATAACGCTCGAGGGGGTAAGCAGAAGGATAAAACGCAACATCACTTCCTTCCTGCCACACTACTTGAAAGTTCTAAATAAGATTCTGAAATGATTTTAAATTTGAGTTTTGAAATTTATATTGACATATTAATATTAAAAAGTTTTTTTATACTGAGTGCCGTTCTGTTCCCACTTTTTGAAGATTTGCCACATTTTGCTATCTAAACCCCGCAAATATCCTTCTCAGTCATCCTTCCATAAAAATGATGAAGTCTAAGTTGCTCTGAACTAAAGCAAAACAGCAAGTACCCGAAATCGTCGGCCAATGAAACTAGACAAGAATGGAAGAGCATGTGAATAGTTTAACCATACTTTATCTGAGCAATCGAATGAAATACACAAAAACAATTAGTTTCATACAAGCTGGATTTGCATAACGACTAGACCGTAAATTAAATTAAATTATATTCTGCCCAATTGCTATTTTTATTTGTATTAATTATACTATAACAAGACTAACCTACTAATAACATGGAACCAAGTTAGACGTCGAACAAACAAAATTGAATATATTTAATATTTTTTACGAAAAGAAAGAATACTAGAAATAACATAGCAAGCTAATTCCCTAGAATTTTTTAATACCCATTAAATTAATAAATATTTTCTACAACCAATCATTATTTCCCTTAACTGTCTGCACCCAATGGTGCGTAGGCAATGCATCGATACACCAAGCGCACGTGAATCTTGTTTTTTTTGTTTTGTATACGAAAGCAAGATGATCCGTACTTACGCTTCAGTAGCCAGTCCCAAAGTCATCAAGGTAACGAAATATATTTCATCTGAAAATCAAAAATTCAAATAAATATTTCAAATTGACTCCTCCATCGAGATTCAAACTCGTGGATTTTTTAGAATCCTTAAAAAAAATACGTGAATGATTACTTCCCGCTGTTTTTTTTTAATAGGTATTCGGGTTTTAATTTTTATTTGTCAATGTATTTTATCCGAAAATCGTTTGATATGGTATTTTAATTTTTTTGAAGTCCATGTGGATACATTCTTGTATAACATTTTTAAAAACACAAAAATTTCTTAAGCGCAGCCTTAAAAAATTCGTTTTGCTTATCAAGCTTCTGAAAGATGAGATAATGGTTTACATAAGGAAAAGAGATGTTTGTCATGAAGGAATTTATCTTTGCAAAATGTGTTTTTTATTTTAAAAGGAGAAACAGGATGCATTAAAAATGTATATAAATACATATAATACTAGAAAAGCGAATAATAAGAATAATAATAATAATAAAAACAATGATAAAAGTCAGATTCAGTTCTAGTTGCCGCCATCCACCTTACCGGTGTTTATATGCAAATAATATCTAGATTAACGAGAACACACATCTCGAACAAGAACTCGCTAGAAGGGGCCGTGTTCAAATACAAATTTTTCTTAAAAAGAAAAAGCTTCCTAGAAGTTAATTTCAAAACTCCCCTTTTATGTATTTTTTCATTTAAATTTATTACTCTGACAAAAATTAACTGTTTGCATATTTTGGGCGCAAGAATGTGGTAAGCCCAGTAAAAAAGTGAACTTTACATTAAACTATCATTAAACCCTTTAATCATAGCTCAGTCCTTAGGCGGAACACGACAAAAGTGGTTTTTAACAAGCATATCACGAACTACTAACCATCACGTAAATTAATACCATTTCCCCCGAATGGTGGGTAGTCCAAAGAGGATAGAACGCCATCACCACTCTGTCCTAGGCATACTTCTCTTGGCTTCCTTCCACATTCATCACATCCTTCTCATCGACGCACGTCGATTATACCGATTCTTACATGCCACTTTCAAGCAAGCCTATATATCCAAAATAATAAAAGAATTGCTGCATCGCACCCTAATTCACCTCCACACATTGAACAGATGAGGCTGGCCTGTCGCATTACATTACGTCTGTAGTTGTCAGTTAAATTCAGGATTAGGTGAAATGAGCGTGAAAAATTATTTTGTGGAGTGATATTTTTTTCTAAAATCTATGTAATAGCCTTCTTACAATGCAGCCTAAACTTTTGTATCATTTCCTGAAAAAAGACTCTTAAACTTCCACATCCAGCAATAAAAAAATAAGTGTTAAATTAGACCATTTTAAACTCAATAAATTCAATAAACAAAAAATTCTCTAAGCTGCTGTGAAAATTAACGTAATAATATCATTACTTCAAGTGAACATACTTTAAAGTCCGAAAATCGACGTGGGTGCAAGAGAAAGATGTAATTAAATAGATGATAGCGAATGAGGAGTGTCAGGACAGAGTGGTAGGGTTCAATCTCTCATGCCGAACTCCTACATTGAAGATGGCGTGGATGTTATAGTTAGTTAATTGATTGACATCAAACACAGGCACGCCACAAGCAGACAAATATCTAAATAAATCAAAGAACCATTCTGACAGCACATTTATACTTATTAGTAATTTAATCACCTAAAACTGAATTCCAATAATAAAAGGACAAAGAATTGTGATTAGAGGGTTAAACTTTCAGAACTAGTTTGTGATATTAAATCTCCCTCTTCCTGGGCCATTAAAACAAATTGTTACGGGCCATTTTTTGTTCTACTCTCTGATCCTTTCTTTGAAATCCCAACAGTATCGGATTCGCTTCGCTATTGGATCCCGGGCTCAAAGGAAATTATTCTGACAACAGAGAACATCTCCGAGGAAGTAATCAGACGAGAAACGAAACTTAAACCTGTAATAAATCTGAACCCCCCCCGGAACCGAATGCACCGAGGCTGAACCTGATAAATCATGGTCGGTAGAGACCCTATTCATTTGGTGTTTTTAACAAAATAGCTTCAGACATTATTCCTGTTAGTTTATTTTATACGGTACCCTTTATTTTTATACTGGATCATAAATCCTTTAACATGATGTCACATTTAATATCACGCCTTAATTTTCTAGATTTTTTTTTTTTTTCTGACGAAATACTTCTCGTGATTAGATCGGTATCGGAGGTTTATCTATTATGTGTATACCAACCTATAATCAAAATATAAAAAATGGACATACTACTACCAAACCTATAATATATTAAGTAGAGTGTATTTTTCAAAAAGCACAAAAATATTAAAGTACTTGAGGCTGGTGTACCAATTTTAGTGCCTATGCCGCCTATGAGGTTCGACAGAAAGGCATACTAAGTAGGTTAATTTATTCATATATAATCCCTATATGGCTTTTACCTACAATAATAAGATAATAACCATATTCTTTACTTGCCTTCTATATCCGATTAAAGTATATAAAATATAGAATATACATATTATGCAAAACAAAAACTCAGTAGTTATAATTATTAATAACATGAGTTAGTTATACGACATAAATATAGTTTCGTATTAAATTAATTTAGGAAACGACCGCAGGGCGTTTCAGTAAATAAATCCATCCGAATCTTTAGTGCCAAGTCTAGTGTCGGCACAAACAAAGATCAGAAAGTCATTTTTTACATTGTTCTTGCTCAGTAATTTCTCAAAATATATTTAACCTCAAAGATATAAATATTACGGAGCCTATCAATGATTAAAAAAGAACTCCTAAAAGTGTAACGCCCAATCCCCACAACTCTCTTCATAACAATTTTTGCTCGTAGTGTAATTCCTCCCTCCATCATCCATTCTTGAAATTGTTAATTTTATAATTCCAGTAAAATAATGGAATCCAATGGAATCCAAAATGCCTCCAGGCCAAGCGATCGGCCGCAAATAAAATAAAATAAAATAAAATAAAATAAAATAAAATAAAATAAAATAAAATAAAAGTAAAATAAAATAAAAAAATAAAATAAAATAATAAAATAAAATAAAATAAAATAAAATAAAATAAAATAAAAATAAAATAAAATAAAATAAAATAAAATAAAATAAAATAAAATAAAATAAAATCAAAATAAAATAAAAATAAAATAAAATAAAATAAAAATAAAATAAAATAAAAATAAATATAAAATAAAATAAAAAAAAATAAAAATAAAATAATAAAATAAAATAAATAATAAAATAAAATAAAATAAAATAAAATAAAATAAAATAAAATAAAATAAAAATAAAATAAATAAAAATAAAATAAAATAAAAATAAAATAAAAAATAATAAAATAAAATATAACTAAAATAAAATAAAATAAAATAAAATAAAATAAAATAAATAAAATAAAATAAAATAAAAAAAAAAAAAAATAAAATAAATAAAATAAAATAAAATAAAATAAAATAAAATACAAAATGAAATGAAAAAATGAAAAATGAAAATGAAAAAATGAAATGAAATGAAATGAAAATGAAATAAAATGAAATGAAATGAAAAAATGAAATGAAATGAAATGAAAATGAAATGAAATGAAATGAAATAATTCAACTTAGGAACCGCGATATTTTGATATTAATTTTACCAGCGCCACATCAGTAGATATAAATTCAAATGATGATGAATATCATCAATGATGCATGATGCGCATAGCATACCTATATCCGTATCAAAATGGTGACATGATAAAAATCAATTATTTATGGTTCATTAAATTAGTACATAGACACATTGTATCGCGTCACGAAGCTTAACGCGTGACACCTAAATTCACGAGCCGGACATGTTTCGCAACGACTTATGCCGACATTTTAAATATGGATGACAGTGCAATCCTATTTGTGAAGGATCATTGAAAATACGGCGAAAATAATTCAACATAATACAAAAGAAAAATTAAATGAATGACCTTTACATACATACGGTACCCTAGGCTGCTAATACGTATTTTACACGGGACCGAAAATTGTACAGTTTCTTGTTCAGAAAAATGTACAGTCTGTCAAACGACACGTTTCTATTTCTGTATGTAAAAAATCCAGTATTCACCTTAACTAAGATATTTATTACTCCAATAAGTGTGCTACATACCTATCTGTATTGCGATATTAAGGAAACTCTGAAGTGTATAATTTGAATCTCTTTGTAAATAAATAAAAACAGTTTTCGCTTTATACGGGACAGTTTGCACATCATCACCATCATCATACCATATCCGCTCCTTATGTGGAGCATATGGAATCCACAAACTGCCTCCAGGCCAAGCGATCGGCCGCCAGCTCCAGTGCATCCTCCCAAGTCAAGTCCACGTCCCGCAGCTCTAACGCAAACTGCCGACGAATTGTCAACAGTGGGCGACTAGGACGCTGAGAACCTGATGCCTCGTAAAATAGGCAAGCACGGTTAAGGTTCTCGGGAGGCATACGTGGTATATGGCCTAGCCAGCCGAAACGCCTTCGCCGGGTGACAGTCGATACCAAGGGTTGCTGTGTCCATTCCCTCACCTCCGCACACCTAAAATTCTTCTAAGACACCTATTCTCAAAACTCATAAGTCTGCTATCTTGCTATCATCTATCTAACGACAAATTAATCATAAAAAAATTAATAGTGTTTTAACTTTAAAATATATAGGTAGGTACTTATAAAACTTATCCAATCACATAAATATAATAATTTTCTAATAATTATTACTAAAGAGGGATAATAACTTCAAATTATTTATTTTTGTTTACATAAAAAAGGATTTTTTCGGTCCCCGTTTACAATTTTTTTTTAATATTTGTATGTAATGTAAATAATTAAACAATTGCGTAACAACTGGTAGAATCTGTAATGATTTGAATTGTTCAAAAGTAAATTAAAATTATACAATCAAAATGTGTCAACACACTCATAATAAAGCTGTCTATGAAAATTTCTGAAAACTTATTCAAAAATAAGATACGACGTTCTTGAAACATAATGAATGACAGAATACACACTTCGTCAATTTATGAGTTACGACTTCACCAGGAGCTCAATCACAGATAACTATCGACGTAGTTAAAAACGTGCTAACCACGTGCTAACGCTAACGATTTGACCGATCACAATTAACATACGTTCATACCACGTTCGCCGAGCAGAGCATTGCCCGATCAGAGCCGAGCAGAGCCGAGCACGCGATATCGCGGCCGAACGTCAAGCGTCAAATCAACGCGCATGTCGGATTGTTTTTATTATGTCGACTGCTTTTCTCAATATTTGGCTTGCCGAAAGCCGGCTAAAATGCAATACGGCACTCGAGAAAGATTAAATGAAGATATGTGCGAATAAGATATATCTCGGGAAATGGCTAGCGACTAGATGCGCTCGTTTAATAAGTCCGATCGATAACTTTTAACGCGTGTTTGATTGTGATCGCGAAAACGTTAAACATCCACGGGTAAGAAATCGTTATCACGTCGCTTATTACCGAGTCGATAGTGATCTGTGATCAAGCAACAAGTTGGCTTATCTACAAATAAAATCATAAGATATATATAAGCAAATATTCCACTGCCACCGAATATTTGTTTTGTTAATAATGAACGATGAAGAATAATCGTAGATATATTTTGAAATATTTACCTTTACATCTTTATTTTGAAATACTCATCAATTATATTGTATTTTACAATTCCGTTTAGAGAACCCTCAAAACCACAACTGAGTAGATTGTATTATTATTGAATAGCTGTACCAACAATGCTTTGCTAATTTATACCGAGCCATATTTTTGTGGTTGTTCATTAAGAAACACTCTACAACTCACTTGAAAAATTATTTTTGATACTAAATAAACGCTAATTTTCAAAAACATTTAAAGTACCTATGTACCTAAGTACATATTTATTTTTAATAAAACTAACCAACATCCGGAAACAGAGTTAATGGTGCCTTGAAATCGATAGTGGCAAATAAGAACTTATCGAAAGAAGCAAAATTGGCAGTACACAACGGAGTTCTGGTAGTGAAGCATGGTGGCGAATGTGTGGTAAGACTATGTATGATAGGTGTACAAATTAATGTCGAAGTTAGAGCAGAGTGCAAGGTCGAGATAAGCATTATCGTCAAAATTAAGAAAGGGCTTTTACGATGGTTTGGTCATGTGGAGCGAATGAGCGATGAAAGAACGGCTAAAAGAACTAATGCATAAAATATTAAATGCAAGTGTGCCTGATGTAGAAGCCGAGGAAGGCCGAGAAAGACATGGCATGACCAAGTACGTCAAGTACTTGAAAGTGGACATGTGAAAAGTCGGAATAATCGGCGTATGTGCATGAGAAGATGTATGAATGTAGAAGAAGCAAAGAAAGTATGCCAGGACAAAGTGGGTATGGCGTTCTATCCTCTCTGCCTAACCCCTACGGGGAAACGGCGTGATGGTTAATTAGTTAACCAACAACAAATAAAAAACGAAACAAAAAAAGCGATGCCCTTATTTATGGTTTTAAAAAAAATCTAGGTAACAGCAAAATTAACATTTAATTAGTAATTAAATAGCACACGAAATTATGATGAATTAGTGCTAGATTATATTTATATCATTTTGCTTTTCTGCCAAAAAATAATAACTACATTTTTATGGCCACAGTTTGTACAAGAACATTAAAAAACAAACCAATTGTTTGTAGGCTAGTTTGTGTTCGCCGCTTACTCGGTCCCATGACAACATAGTATTTTTTCCAACTCATTTGAAAAAATCTTCTTAAAATAACATTTATCAAAACAATTCGCTTACTCGGTCCCATAATATATTCTCATTTGAAAAAACCAATGAATATTTCATCTCAAATATGTATATATTTCCTTTAAGTAACATAATGTCAGTCGTCTGTCCTATAACTCTGACGGACAATTACCCGGCGAATCAATCAAGTGAGTAATCGGTCACCGGATCGATAGTGCGTTGATTAATCCGCTATAAACAGAAAACAGGCTACCCTGAACAGGAGACAATGATAGATTAGACTGGCGACCACTAATGATTTGAGTGACAAACGCAATCAGAGATACGCACAATCTGTAATGATACTACTACTACTACTTTCCCTTATCAGCAACCAATAGGGCACTACATCAATACACCATGTGCAGTGTTATTATTATTCTTCTATGTTACACTGTTGTTATTTTAATGTATTCTGTAAAAGGCAATTTCACCGTCTATAAATAAATAAATATTATTAACAACAACATTTTGAATGAGTACAAATGTAGACAAATTACTGGATTATACCCATGCTGGGCTGATATCAGATATTATTGATATCTCAACAGAGACAGAGAAACTCTGGAAACGAAATGTGGGTTATCTAGGCGTTTACAGGGCTCATGACCTGTCATTGGTGGGTTAAGTGGCCACTTGATGTATTACAACATTCCCCATTCCGCCCATCATCTGACAACCATGAATGACACATTTTTGAAACTTGTATATATGTTGAAGCAAATAAAAATTGGAGAGACATCTTCAGGCGTCTTCTAGTAAGTAATCAAGTTCGGATGAACCTTACTTACACCAATAAAATTAGATTGCCCCAAAAAAATGCTTAACTATATTTCTCAACAGATGTCTCTATAGGGAAAGAATATTAAAAATATTTAAAATCTGTCGACAACACAACTCGCATGTGGATTCTTCTGTAACAAACTCAACATATATACAAGTTTTCAAAAATTTGTCATACATGGTTGTCAGATGATGGGGCGGAATGGGGAATGTTGTAATACATCAAGTGGCCACTTAACTCAGCCAATGACAGGTCAAAATAAGCCCTGTAAAACGCCTAGATAACACACATTCGTTTCCAGAGTTTCTCTGTCTCTGTTGAGATATCAATAATATCAAATAAATATTATTTGGATTATTTTATTTTTTTACGATGGTTCGGTCATGTGGAGCGAACGAATGATAAAAGAACGGCTAAAAGGATTTACGATGCGAGTGTGTTGGGCTGTAAAGTCTAGGAAGGCCAAGAAATGACATTCTACTACTACTACTTCGAATTTTCCATTTGCAAACAATTTTTTATCGAATATGTAGTTAAATAAATCACTATTTCATAAGTGTTATTTCTTGTCTGGTGTAATCGTAAGAGCTGAATCATCTTGCCTTTACAACAAGGCAAATGATTAAAATTCGCAATCACTTGAATGTACCAAGAGTGAACACCTTTGTATCATTTGTGTGCGGTACATGAGGGGAAAAGTTTTGGAGGTAACATTGCAAAATTACAAGCTAATTTAATATAAAGACGTCATGTTTCTTTTAAACAATTTTCATACCTGATATCTCGATTTCAGCGAAAAAGGATCATTGAGTCTTTAAAAATTCTTAATAACACAAGGATAGTTGTGAGTACCTAATATAAATCTCGTTTTTTTAATTCAGCAGGCAGTTTGTAAATAGGGAATAAGTGATCTACGGTCAGCTACATCTACAGCTATAGGCAGGGTTTTAGTACCGATCCGTAATCAGCGCACAAAATTTGGAGAGCGCGCTTTTGCGGTTGCGGGCCCCTGTGGCTTGGAATGCTCTCCCCACCAGAAGTGCGCAACTGTGAGAGTGAAGTGATGTTTCGAAAGAAACTTAAGACCTATATGTTCTCAAAATCTTTTGATTAATTTTGATAATAGTATTTTCTACTCAGAAATTGAGTTTTCACTCACCTTTAAATTTCCCGAGCCGTTAAATTCAATATTTGAAGCGCCCTTGAGGTATATTTATACGAAAACGGTGCTATATAAATCTATCCATAATATATAAATAATAATAGGCGTGTTACAGGTGAAATGAGTATGTCATTGGCTGAGTTTGTGGCACTAGATGTAGCCATACAACACTTCACATTCCAAGAATGTTTTGATAAAGTTCTGCCGTGTTAATCCTGTCACCTAGTGTCCTTTCTAGTATTTTACTTAGTCCCCCGGTAAAGCCGACTTTAATAGTGCCTATGCAACCATCCGTGTGCGAGTTTAGTTGTTTCAGCCAAAATATCAGTTAATTTGCTATTAATTAGTATTAATGGTTTACAGTGAGGATAGGTCTTCGCTTCAAAATGTGAATTACTCTCTGTGATCCATTTAAATATGTAGTTAGTAAAAATTAAATGTAGTCATTGGTATCATACACTAATATATATATTAGTTACCGAACATTATGGAAGCAGGTGGCAAGATTTTTTTTCTTTATTACTTATGTTGTCCGCTGGTATTACAAAAGCAATTTAGTGATAATACCTTATGGGATGTGTATGCTGTTATGGGGTGTAAATTAATGCGTTTGAAGTGGGACAAGAATGGTTAAAGGATGACGCAGCTTGAATAATGGGACGGTGGGACGTGACGCAATTCCTTAAGAACATGGAGGGACCGGGGACATGTTACCAAAATGCAACATGGTGAGGTACCAAGTGGTGCGTCGAGATGCGTTCTGAAACTACGTGAGTTCCGTTGCCGGATTTATGAAAAATAAACTCTGCCAAATATTAAATTTTAGAAAATTTTTCCCGAAAATATTGCTACCATTTTTTTTAAAATCAAGCATCAAAAAAAATATTTATTGTCATTGGTCTCTCTCATGAGGTTCAGCGATCAAATGCGATCTTCAGGCGAATGTGTTTTAAAACTATGTATGATTATTTTAGGTGCACTAATTATTGTGAAATTAGAGCAGAATGCAAGGCTGAGATAAGCATTATCGACAAAATTAAGAAAGGTCTTTTACGTTGGTTCGGTCATGTAGAGCGAATGGATGATGAAAGAAAGGCTAAAAAAATATATGAAGCGACTAGTGCTTCTGAATGTAGAAGTCGTAGGCAAGGTCCAATAAAGGACATGGGCTATGATCAAGTAACAACAAGTGCTTGAAAGTGGCATGTGAGAAGTTGGAATAATGACGTGCGTGCATGAGAAGATGTATGAATGTGGAAGATAGCAATTGAAGGTATGCCAGGACAGATGTGGTGTGGCGTTTCTATCATCAATCTTGCCTTAGACCCCTTTCGGGAAATGGCGTGTGTTGGTAAAGTTAGTTAGATTTCAGATTTTATTATGTTTGGAAAAATATATTTTTAGTTTTTTTTTTTTTTTTTGTCCACATTTTATAGCCAGCCGTTGACAGTTCATAAGACCTGTAAATGCCTAGCACTAGATAATCGGCGCAAAACATTTGGGAGCCACGCATTTGCGGTTGCGAGCTCTTAAGTACGTGGATAATGCTACTCCCAATCTTTTGAATGGTAATCCTACGCGCTAACCACTACACCGTGAGGTGGATGAACCAGTATTAGGTTACTGTGCTTACATAAAATATATTTACATAGAGCATGTTTATCAAATTATTAATTATAAATACTTCTATCCCAATTTCAATAGCTATTTTCTAAGGTTTCTGGAAGCAATGACTCCTTACAAGAACAAATTAATATTATATTCCTTAGAATTTATAAACAAAATTTAATGCTTTATCCAGCGGCGGCCTGAGGAGTTGGATTCTGGGGGTCATTTTTATAAATTACTTATTATGTAATAATTAATGTGAAGTTAATTATTTCGATATAGGGGTATCAAAGAAATTAAAAAGATGGAATATTTTATAAAAAAAGTCCGCAATATTCATTAACAGAGGTTTAAAAATATCACGTTTTTTAAGTTAAAAAAAGAAATAAACAGTTATGTATTATTTGGTTCCGTGTGTCTAGGATATTCTCGAAAGAAGAAACATGCCATAAGAGTGAATACATCTCTTTCTTTCATATCATTTTGCTATGTCTCCTATATTGTTTTCTCTTACTGGGACAATGTCCCACGTTTGACTGTTTTAGACCAATTAGAAGCCAGGCGCTTAGCGCGTATCTTCGGTACCCAAAAATAAAATCGTTTTCTGCTATTATTATTTCGCTTAAAACTACTTTATTACGATTGTTTAGATTTGGGAGGTCATTGACCGAATGTCCATATAGGATAGCCACCGCTGGCTTTTTAATCCATTTAATATGGTATATTATTATTATCCGAAAATTTCGGTGGTTCCGGCCCTATTCAAAATAAAATTTAATAACCACTAACACCTCTAACTGATGTATTTTCGGGTCAGGAGAAACATGTTTTCCGGGTGAAATTTTGATTAAATTCATTAACTAATTTCTAGACTCTTTTCATTAAAAAATTGAATTGAATAATTTATCATTGTAGAACTCACTTTGTATTAATTTAAACTTTGATAAAATAAAACACGTTTCAATAATAATTAATTAATGATTTTGTTCAGATATTTTTGATATCTCAACAGAGACAGAGAAACTCTGGAAACGAACGTGGGTTATCTAGGCGTTTACAGGGCTTATGACCTGTCATTGGCTGGGTTAAGTGGCCACTTGATGTATAACAACATTCCCCATTCCGCCCATCATCTGACAACCATGTATGACAAATTTTTGAAATTTGTATATATGTTGAGTTTGTACAGAAGAATCCACATGCGAGTTGGTATTTCGACAGATTTTAATATTTTTAATTTTTTTTCCCTATAGTGACATCTGTTGGGAAGATAGATAAGCATTTTTTGGCAAATGTTGTGTCAAAAGTTGTTAAAAATGATTTTGTTACTCATTGTTTTAAAATTGCCTACCTGTTTCAGAGTTACCACCACTTCTTTTTTAGGGCTTTATACGCATATCTACTACTACTACTAGTTTCCCTTATCCGTACCCAATGGTGCATAGGGCACTGCATTGGTACGCAAAATGCAGTGTATTTTGATCATTTTAATACATAAATGTAGGGTGATCAGTTTTACGCTTCAGTACCAGTCGAAGGTATCACACATGAAATATTATTAAGAAAATCACATATAAATAAATATTTCATGTTGACCCCCACGGGAATGGAACCCGCGATAAAACGGATTATAGATTATACGCATAAGGAGTTAAATGAGAAATTTGTCACAAACCTATCATGTTGTGTTTGTACCTACCTAGTTTACAGGGTACGATGAAAAGGGGTAAAGTGAGGGGTGAAACATTGGCTGAACAGATATAAAAACATAATTAAGGAAAAAAACACCGGAGGGGTAACTCCGAAACTAGTAGGCAGTTTTAAAATATTAGTAGTTTAAACCAAAGCGCGCAAAGGGCAATGGAGCGAAGCATGCTCGGCATGACTTTTATAGACCATGTCACTAAAGAGGAGATAAGAAGACGGACTAGAGTCGTAGACGTCATAAAAGCTATCTCCCAGCTGAAGTGGACATGGGCTGGACATGTGGCACGCCAGAGTGAAGTCCGCTGGACGAAACGCCTGCTTAACTGGAAACCTAGAGCTGCAAGGAGGCCAGTGAGAAGACCACCAAGACGATGGACAGATGATATAAAAAGTACTATAGGATCCAGGTGGCAGCTCGAAGCCCAGGACAGAAAGCAGTGGACCAACATGAAGGAGGCCTATGTCCAGCAGTGAATGAACAATGGCTGATAAGGAAGAAAGAAGAAGAAAGACACAAAAGTGTGTTTTATTCAATAATAAAATTTTAAAACTAGTTTTAAGTGAACGGAATGTAGGTAGTACTTCAGTAAAAAAATGTGGGTACTTTGGGTCAATTTTATCTGGAATACGATCACTGGCAAATCTTATAAAGCTTTTGAAACTTTCTGAGGTAGGGTTGAAAGGGCGTACTTATAAAATTTTCGGAGAAGTTATTCGATTTTCAAAAGGCGAGGCCGGTAGAATGGTGTGGTCCACTTTACGATTTATACTAAATATTGCAAAACTTATCACAGTATCGTAAACCTTTATTTTAAACATCTATTATGAATTTCAGAGAAGTGACATTCCATACTTCAAAAATACTACCGTGCTTGAAGTGTCTAGTTACCCACTAAGTCACTCACTACGTCATCAATAGGCATCTACGTCGTCACTAGACATCTACGTCATACGTTTTGTGTATTGGCTTGAGTGCTGGAGTCTTTAGACGGTGGAATTTGATAATAAGTGGTGTTATGAAATTAACCCTAGGAAGCGTATATTTTTAGAAAATTTACATGGAAACACTCCAAGTGAATTCTTGGTTGAAGATTTTTTAAAATTGATTTTTTATACCCACAATTTAAGAATAATAATTTAATTTGTTCATTTCATATGAAATTGGCGTTTTGCCGTACTGGCAACTTTGATCTCAAATATCTTCTCTTTTGGTTAAGAATTCCAAATTCAAAATTTATACAGCTATTTACTCAAGTATTTGTGTTTCGAAAATTAAAATTCATTTGTTTTTTCCTTTGTTTTTTTTCTTTGCGTCACTCAGTTTACAAAATGGAAAACTTGAAATATCGGGTTATTTACGAGTACGAGTTCCACCGTGGCACCAGTGCTGCAGAAACGGCTCGAAGGATTAATGATGTGTATGGCGACGGTGCCGCAAAAGAAAACACATTGCTTTTTTGGTTCCAACGTTTTCGTTCTGGAAATTTCGACCTGCAGAACAAGCCCCGTGGACGGCCGGAGACCAAAGTTGATAATGAAGAATTGAAGGCTATTGTGGAAGCGGATCCATCGCAAACCACGTCCAGGTTAGCTGTTTATGTTCCTCCCATACAAAACGTCAATTTCATATGTAAGGACCTAATATATACCTCTATAGGTGTAGGTAGTGTATAGTGTCTTTATTAACCCAATTGCTGTATTTCCGTATCGAAAAACATTACTCGTTTAATGTTAAAATTATATACAAATATTTAATAAAAAATACCATGAATTATTATTATTCCATGAATTCGCACGGTACTGTATACTTCGATAAATTATGCACTAATAAATTGCATGCACTATAATTTGCAGTGGGTGTTATTCACAAGACATCTGCTATTACTATTCAGAATAATGCTTCTCCCACACAATAAATAAATCATAGACAATAAACATATGAAGAGGAAATAATAATACGTAGGCATATAAATATTCTTTATTTTGATTTTCTCTATGTCGATCGTGACTGAATACTTTATACTCATTCATTCATTATTCACTATCTCATTTATTAACCTCAACATGCTAAGAGAATTCCAAGCTTTTGATTTATATTAAGATGTGATTAAAATTATGTATGTAGACTTGCACTCTTTTTAATCAAACTGATTGAGAGGATACGCTGCCACGCGACCGCGGCCGTTTTTTTACGTACAATCATAATCCTTGATTTTCTTCCTAGAGCATAACATTAGAGCAATGATCAATTTAATTTTTTCACATGGATTTCTTTTTTTACACATTGACAAGGTAAACGTATTTTGCCACTATGTATTTTTTTTAATACATTTGTTTACGGAGATCAATAAATTCTTTAAAAAATATAACAGTACAAAGTTACAAATTGCAGAGCTAAATTCCAAAGACTACGATTGTCTATTAGAAGCGACCGCAGGTCATCGTTTTAAAGCATGCGTTTAGTGCACGAATAGATATTATGGATTACTACAGCAAAATTCATTAAAAATATGCATCTTTCTTCTTGGCTGAATGGATATATAATGAATGTTTTTTTACGCTTTAAAAATTGCGCTTGTTGGTCTCGCCGATGTAGAGTCGTACTATGGGGTATTATTAGCAACAGATGTATGCGCTTCAAAGGAATAATATAAATAAATTCAACTAATCGCTTTAACATTTGAAATCGTGCTACGAGGGATTATAAGCGTGAATTTAGAATGATGATTTTATTTGTTAGTCTTGAAATGAAAAAAAAAGGTAAGATGAAATGCAAATCGTATTAAATATGAATTTTTTTAAAAGGTACATAATTATTATTTTTTTTATTATTGTATTTACGGGCCAGCCAATTCACACGGTTAACATAGAAGTAAATATTATTTTATTTATTTATTTAAAATTTCAAGGTCACAATTACATAGCAAGAGTACAAGGGCGACACTCTTCATTGGCTTTTTAAGCAATAATCTTCCAGCCATCCCTTTTATTAGAAAATACATCCGTATGATTTGATGTACAAACGGTTTTTCATGGAGACCCAGGTTGGCGAATAAATAAATAATATAAAACGTATGGTTGAAATTTGATGAATTAGAAATAACAAGTCTGCCCATCCAATTTATATGTAATCCCCTAAGTAATATGGCAGCAAAAAATTAAACTAATCCAACTAAATATAAATAAGTATTAGCTCATCAATAAATTAAAATAAAAAAATAAAAAAAAAGTGGCATTAATACTGAAAAATACCTACAGTGTTTTAGTCTAGTTACCCATTTTACGTCACTCACTACGTCATCAATAATAATCTACGTCATCACTAGATATCTACGTCACACTTATTCGTGTATTGGTGCCTAAGTGCTGGAGCATACGTGTACACCAAGTTAGAGTGTATATTATTCATTTTCACAGCGAAACATTTAATATGATGAATCATACATACAGTAGGTTAAACAATCAAGGTATCACATATGAAATATAATAAAAGTTCCAACATCATGTAAAAAAATCTGTAAGTAATAAAAATAATTTAAAGTCTAATAACAATTGGGTTGTTCCCGATAGCAGAATATCCTTGAAAACGTTATAAATATTTAAAGTATTTATTGTACAATTCCAACGATATAAAAACATAATGATCAAAAATGTTGTTTTCATTCATAAATTTTAAATTGAAGATATTTTTAAAACCGCGAAATTACGTTTGACTTTTAACGCGGCCGACTGAATTTGGCTAAATTGCGTCATACCCGGTTCATTCAAATTTACGAAGTCAGCGCCCATATTGATGTGACGTTCACAGATGCGCGCCAAATGGAGGATTTTGCGTGCGATTTGGAAAAGAGCGCTATTTCAAACCGCGCTAGAAAATTCGAAAACTCGTAAAATATTGAAAAAAAATTCCTTGTGATTTTGTTATTTTTCAATACAATTTTCAAAATAAAATATAATCGATCTGACTTTAAAATTGCAGAAGATGATTATATTTTTGTGTAAAGGATGAGAAGTGTTTTAAACAATTTCCTGAGTGAAAACACATTTTTTTAGAAAAATTGTATGAAAACGCCCCTTCTTGTGAATTCTTGTTCGAAGGAAAAACCACATTGAAAAAAACGTCACAATCAAATTCATATTTCAAGTTTTACTTAAAAGCCCTAAAAACTCAATTTAAAACACATTTATGACGTTTGAAATAGGAGTGAGAATCAGTAACGCTGAATGAACTCCAGAAAACAAAAGAGACGAATCATCTTGGGTATCTTTTGTGCTGTATTTAGGGGTCACTACCCTATTCCAACTAATCCTGGATCCTGGGTATTACATTTTACAAGATTAATCTGACCATTCTGCGTCCGTCTCTACGTTCAATACTCTCGTTTCTATGCTCTCAAAGTCTCAAAAGCAGATATAAGGGGTGTGGAAGCAAAAGCAGCCCATGCCAATCGAAACGGTATTAAAAAAACTAACTAGCTAACTAGCCATAACACTCGAGGGGGTAAGCAGATGGGATAAAACGCAACATCACTCCTTCCTGCCACACTTCTTGAAAGTTATAAATAAGATTCTGAAATGATTTTAATTTTGAGTTTTGAAATTTATATTGACTTATTTTTTAAAGCAGTTTTTTTACCGGCGTTCGGTCACTTTTTTTCGAAGTTTGCCTCATTTGCTTCTACACCCCTCAAATATCCTTCTCTGTCATCCTTACATAAAATGATGAAGTCTAAGTTGCTCTGAGTAATGAAACAGAATGTACCTCGAAACGTCGGCAATGGAAACTAGACATGAATGGAAGACATGTGAATAGTTTAACCGTATCTACTTTATCTGAGCAATAGAATGAATATAATTAGTTTCATACAACTGATTGCATAACGCTAGACCGTAAATTAAATTAAATTATATTTTATTGTATTAATTATACTATAACTACCCACTTATATCATGGAACTAAGTTAGCGGCGCAACACAAAATGATATATTTTATTATTTTTACGAAAAGTAAGATAATAAAATAAAACATAGCAAGCTAATTCCCTAGAATTTTTTAATTCCCTTTAATTAATAATTATTTTTCTACTACCAATCATTATTTCCCTTATCTGCACCCAATGGTGCGTAGGAGCAATGCATCGATAAACCAAGCGCAGTGAATCTTGTTTTTTTTGTTTATACGAAAGCAAGATGATCAGTCTTACGCTTCAGTGCCAGTCCAAGTATCAGGTACGAATTATTTTCATATCAAAAATCACATTCAAATAAATTATTTCACATTGACCCTCATCGAGATTCAAATTCGCGATTTTTAGAATCCTTAAAAAAAAACATACGTGAATGATGACTTCCACCGCTGTTTTTATTAATAGGTTTCTGTTTTTAATTTTATTTGTCAATGTATTTTCCGAGAGAAAATCGTTTGATATGGGTATTTTAATTTTTTTTTTGAAGTCTTGTGGATAAATCTGGTATATCATTTTAAAAACACAAAAATTTCTTAAGCTGCAGCCTTAAAAATTCGTTTTGCTTATCTGCTTCTGAAAGATTGAGATAATGGTTTAAATAAGGAAAAGGATAATTTGCATGAAAGGATTTTATCTTTGCAAAATGTGGTTCTTATTTTTAAAAGGGGAAACAGGATGCAATGAAAATGTAGATAAAAAAATATAATACATAGAAAAGCAAATATAGTTATCATGTTAATTCAGTTCAGTTCAGTGCCGCAATTTACCTACGGCGTTTATTTGCAAATAATATCTATATTATTACGATATCAACACATCTTAGAACAAGAATTCGCTCGAGGGGCGTTTTTATACAAATTTTCTTAAAATATACGCTTCCTAGGGTTAATTTCATAACTCCACTTGTAATCTTATAGTAATGACGCGCAAGGCTATAGAGAGGCCCTTTCGCTGTTTCCCATAGAGCGGAAAGCGTTGCAAATTTTTGGTTAGCGACAACTTCACTCTGCTGGCGGCCATTATTATTTGTTTGACAACAGACGCGTAACGGTCACTTTCGTCGCTTTGCTAGTAAATAACGTGGATACTTCCTGATTTTAATCATCAAAAACGGCAATGGTGAATTTGTAGTATGCTTGGTTGTAGCAGTAAGAAGTGTGAAAGGTGTTAAAGGAGTCACATTTCACAGGTAATTGATTTTCGATAAATAATTATTTTGATTTACATTGATTTTGGCATATATTGTGTCCTAACATGGGTATTATTTGTATAAAAACTTTCCTTTTATCAACATATTTACATTATTTACCAGTTTTTCTTAATTTAGGTGATCAATTTTGTAAATTAAAGTATGTTTACTGTTGATATAGTGACAGTTGATTACTGTCGATATGCCAAGGCCGCATTAGGCATTTGTAAAACATTGGCATTTGTTTTGCTGCAAACTATAGCCAACTTCGTGTTTGACAATTATAGAACGGTTTTTTTGACCGTTAGGGCCCCTCTAGAGCCTGCGCGTCATTACTCTAAGACTTTTATGTATTTTTTCATAACATTTTTACCTAAGAAAAATTAACTGTTTGACATTTTGGGTGAAAAGAATATGGTAAGCCTACAAACTACTTAAATTAACTATCATTTAACCCTTTAATGCAAGCGTCGGCAACCTGCGGCCCGCGGGCCGCATGCGGCCGCACGAGACTTCTTGGTGCGGGCCGCGAGAATCTCGCCGCAACGCACATGACGGACGATATTTGTTTGGCAAAATACTAAAATGAAAAGTGCATTAATGCAACTACAAACTGAGTTTGAAAACCGGTTTGCTGATTTCAAAAAGATCTCACGTAAGAAATGGAGATTTTCGAAAACACCCTTTGCAGTAGATATCGGTAATGTATCAAGCGATTTGCAAATCAACGTGATAAATTTGCCAAAGTGATAACACACTTAAAATGGCTTTTTAAGGAAAAAAACTAATTGGTGGATTTCTATGGGAGTTTGCCTTCTGAAAACTACAAGGATTTAAAAAGATTTGCTCAGCAAATAATAACTATGTTAGGTAGTACATATATTTGTGAACAAAACTTTTTCAATTCTGAAATATCGAAAAAACAAACACTGTTCTCGGTTATCGAATTCACATTTAGACGCAATACTACGCGTCTCTACTTCAAAAATGCAAGCTGATATTTAAAAACTTGCAAGTCAAATGCAATCACAAAAATCTCATTGGATTTTATTAAATTACAATAAATGTCGTTAAAATATACACTTAGCATTTTATTTTTTAAAACTAAATATTTGTAAATAAATATTGTATGTGCGGCCCGCACAGATCCCCATGAAAAATATTTGGTCCTTTTGTTTTTTTACAACAAAAGGTTGCCGACGCTTGCTTTTAATGCATAGCTCAGTCCTTAGGCGGATCACACAAAAGCGGTTTTTACAAGCATATAGGTGTACAAAATAATAAAGAATTGCTGCATCGCATCACTAATTCACTCCACACATTGAACAGATGAGGCTGCTGTCGCATTTACATTCTGTCTGTAGTTGTCAGTTAAATTCAGGATTTGGTGAAATGAGCGTGAAAAATTATTTTTGTGGAGTGAATAATTTTTTTAAAATCTATGTAATTACCTTCTTACAATGCAGCCAAAACTTTTGTAATTTCCTGAAAAACGAGCTCTTAAACTTCCACATCAAGCAATAAAAAAATAAGTGTTAAATTAGCCTTTTATAATAAATAAATTCAATAAACAGGAAATTCTCTAAGCTGCTGTGAAAATTACGTAATAATTCATTACTTCAAAGTGAACATACGTAAAGTCAGAATAATCGACGTGGGTGCATGAGAAGATGTATTAATGTAGATGAAGCGAATGAGGTGTGTCAGGACAGAGTGGTAGGGCGTTCTATCTTCTCTGCCAACTCCTACAGTGAAATGGCGTGATGTTTAGTTAGTTAATTGATTTGACATCAAACACAGGCACGCCTACAAGCAGACATAATATTTAAATAAAGCAAAGAAAATTCTGACAGCACATTTATACTTATTTGTAATTTAATCACCTAAAACTGAATTCAATAAATAAGGACAAAGAATTGTGTATTAGAGGGTTAAACTTTCAAACTAGTTGTGATATTAAATATCCCTCTTCCTGGGCCATTAAAACAAATTGTTACGCCATTTTGTTTACTCTCTGATCCGTTTCTTTGAAATCCAACAGTATCAGATTCGCTTCGCTATTGGTTCCCGTGGCTCAAAGGAAATTTATTCTGACAACAGAACAGCTCCGAGGATGTAATCAGACGAGGAAACGAAACTTTAAACCTGTAATTCTGTACGCCGAATGCACCGGCTGAACCTGATAATCAGGTAGGTAGAGACATATTTGGTGTTTTAACAAAAAGGCTCAGAAATTATTCTGTTTTTATTTATACTGTACCTTTATTTTTAATACTGGATCATAAATCATTTACATGATGTCACTTTAATATCTCGCCTTAATTTTCTAGATTTTATTTTTTTTTTCTGACGAAATACTTCTCGTTTAGATCAGATCGGAGTTTATCTATTGTGTGTATACCTAACATAAATCAAAATATTAAAAAAAGTGACATACCTACTACCTACCTATATAATATGTTTTTTTTATATTATTAGGCACTTGGTTGTTTAGTTGGTAGGTATCAACACATTTCATTAGTCATTTGGTAGGTGTTTTCAAAATATCAAAGTACTTGGTATGTACCAATTTAGTGCCCTATGCGCCATTTAGGTGCGGGGTAATGCATAGTAGTAGTTCATTTATTCATATTTTATTCGCCTGGCTTTTACATACAAAATAAGAAATAACCAAATTTCTTACTTCTTTTATATCTATTAAGTAATATATATAAGTAGATACATTTTTATGCAAAACAAAAAACTCAGTAGTTATAATTATTAAAACATGAGATAGTTATACAAGACATAAATAAAGTTTCGTATTAAATTAATTTAGGAAACGACCGCAGGGGCGTTTCAGTAATAAATCATCCGATCTTTCGTGCCAAGTCTAGTGTCGGCACAAACTATGATCAGAATTCATTTTTACATTGTTCTTGCTCAAATTTCTATAAATAATTATAAAGATATAAATATTACGAGCCTATCAATGATTAAAAAAGAACTCCTAAAAAGTGTACGACCCAATCCCCACAAATCTCTTCATAACAACTTTTGCTCGTAGTTAATTCCCCCTCCATCATCTTTCTTGAAATTGTTAATTTTATAATTCCAAAAATAATGGAATCCACAAAATGCCTCCAGGCCAAGCGATCGCGGCCGCAAATAAAATAAAATAAAATAAAATAAAATAAAATAAAATAAAAAAAAATAAAATAAAATAAAAAAATAAAAATAAAATAAAAAAAAATAATAAAATAAAATAAAAATAAAATAAAATAAAATATAAATAAAATAAAATAAAATAAAATAAAATAAAATAAAATAAAATAAAATAAAAAATAAATAATAAAATAAAATAAAAATAAAATAAAATAAAATAAAAATAAAATAAAATAAAAAAATAAAATAAAATAAAAATAAAATAAAATATAAAATAAAATAAAATAATAAAATAAAATAAAATAAAATAAAATAAAAATAAAATAAAATAAAATAAAAAATAAAATAAAATAAAATAAAATAAAATAAAAATAAATAAAATAAAATAAAATAAAATAAAATAAAATAAAATAAAATAAAATAAAATAAAATTAAAAAATAAAATAAAATAAAATAAAATAAAATAAAATAAAATAAAATAAAAAAAAAATAAAATAAAATAAAATAAAATAAAATAAAATAAAATAAAATAAAATAAAATGAAATGAAATGAAATGAAATGAAATGAAATGAAATGAAATGAAATGAAATGAAATGCAATAATTCAACTTAGGAACCGCGATATTTTGATATTAATTTTACCAGCGCTACATCAGTAGATATATTTCAAATGATGATGAATATCATCAATGATGCATGATGCGCATAGCATACCTATTCCGTATCAAAATGGTGACATGATAAAAATCAATTATTTATGGTTCATTAAATTAGTACATAGACACATTGTATCGCGTCACGAAGCTTAACGCGTGACACCTAAATTCACGAGCCGGACATGTTTCGCAACGACTTATGCCGACATTTTAAATATGGATGACAGTGCAATCCTATTTGTGAAGGTTCAGTTGAAAATACGGCGAAAATAATTCAACATATAAATAATAATTTACATACATAGGTACCCTGCTAATACGTATTTTACACGGGACCGAAAATTGTACAGTTTCTTGTTCAGAAAAATGTACAGTCTGTCAAACGACACGTTTCTATTTCTGTATGTAAAAAATCCAGTATTCACCTTAACTAAGATATTTTATTACTCCAATAAGTGTGCTCAATACCTATCTGTATTGCGATATTAGGGAAACTCTGAAGTGTATAATTTGAATCTCTTTGTAAATAAATAAAAAACAGTTTTCGCTTTATACGGGACAGTTTGCACATCATCACCATCATCATACCATATCCGCTCCTTATGTGGAGCATATGGAATCCACAAAACTGCCTCCAGGCCAAGCGATCGGCCGCCAGCTCCAGTGCATCCTCCCAAGTCAAGTCCACGTCCCGCAGCTCTAACGCAAACTGCCGACGAATTGTCAACAGTGGGCGACTAGGACGCTGAGAACCTGATGCCTCGTAAAATAGGCAAGCACGGTTAAGGTTCTCGGGAGGCATACGTGGTATATGGCCTAGCCAGCCGAAACGCCTTCGCCGGGTGACAGTCGATACCAAGGGTTGCTGTGTCCCATTCCCTCACCTCCGCACACCTAAAATTCTTCTAAGACACCTATTCTCAAAACTCATAAGTCTGCTATCTTGCTATCATCTATCTAACGACAAATTAATCATAAAAAAATTAATAGTGTTTTAACTTTAAAATATATAGGTAGGTACTTATAAAACTTATCCAATCACATAAATATAATAATTTTCTAATAATTATTACTAAAGAGGGATAATAACTTCAAATTTTTATTTTTGTTTACATAAAAAAGGATTTTTCGGTCCCCGTTTACAATTTTTTTTTAAATATTTGTATGTAATGTAAATAATTAAACAATTGCGTAACAACTGGTAGAATCTGTAATGATTTGAATTGTTCAAAAGTAAATTAAAATTATACAATCAAAATGTGTCAACACACTCATAATAAAGCTGTCTATGAAAATTTTCTGAAAACTTATTCAAAAATAAGATACGACGTTCTTGAAACATAATGAATGACAGAATACACACTTCGTCAATTTATGAGTTACGACTTCACCAGGAGCTCAATCACAGATAACTATCGACGTAGTTAAAAACGTGCTAACCACGTGCTAACGCTAACGATTTGACCGATCACAATTAACATACGTTCATACCACGTTCGCCGAGCAGAGCATTGCCGATCAGAGCCGAGCAGAGCCGAGCACGCGATATCGCGGCCGAACGTCAAGCGTCAAATCAACGCGCATGTCGGATTGTTTTATTATGTCGACTGCTTTTCTCAATATTTGCTTGCCGAAAGCCGGCTAAATGCAATACGGCACTCGAGAAAGATTAAATGAAGATATGTGCGAATAAGATATATCTCGGGAAATGGCTAGCGACTAGATGCGCTCGTTTTAATAAGTCCGATCGATAACTTTTAACGCGTGTTTGATTGTGATCGCGAAAACGTTAAACATCCACGGGTAAGAAATCGTTATCACGTCGCTTATTACCGAGTCGATAGTGATCTGTGATCAAGCAACAAGTTGGCTTATCTACAAATAAAATCATAAGATATATAAGCAAATATTCCACTGCCACCGAATATTTGTTTAATAATGAACGATGAAGAATAATCGTAGATATATTTTGAAATATTTACCTTTACATCTTATTTTGAAATACTCATCAATTATATTGTATTTTACAATTCCGTTTAGAGAACCCTCAAAACCACAACTGAGTAGATTGTATTATTATTGAATAGCTGTACCAACAATGCTTTGCTAATTTATACCGAGCCATATTTTTGTGGTTGTTCATTAAGAACACTCTACAACTCACTTGAAAAATTATTTTTGATACTAAATAAACGCTAATTTTCAAAAACATTTAAAGTACCTATGTACCTAAGTACATATTTATTTTTAATAAAACTAACCAACATCCGGAAACAGAGTTAATGGTGCCTTGAAATCGATAGTGGCAAATAAGAACTTATCGAAAGAAGCAAAATTGGCAGTACACAACGGAGTTCTGGTAGTGAAGCATGGTGGCGAATGTGTGGTAAGACTATGTATGATAGGTGTACAAATTAATGTCGAAGTTAGAGCAGAGTGCAAGGTCGAGATAAGCATTATCGTCAAAATTAAGAAAGGGCTTTTACGATGGTTTGGTCATGTGGAGCGAATGAGCGATGAAAGAACGGCTAAAAGAACTAATGCATAAAATATTAAATGCAAGTGTGCCTGGATGTAGAAGCCGAGGAAGGCCGAGAAAGACATGGCATGACCAAGTACGTCAAGTACTTGAAAGTGGACATGTGAAAAGTCGGAATAATCGGCGTATGTGCATGAGAAGATGTATGAATGTAGAAGAAGCAAAGGAAGTATGCCAGGACAAAGTGGTATGGCGTTCTATCCTCTCTGGCCTACCCCTACGGGGAAACGGCGTGATGGTTAATTAGTTAACCAACAACAAATAAAAAACGAAAACAAAAAAGCGATGCCCTTATTTATGGTTTTAAAAAAAATCTAGGTAACAGCAAAATTAACATTTAATTAGTAATTAAATAGCACACGAAATTATGATGAATTTAGTGCTAGATTATATTATATCATTTTGCTTTTCTGCCAAAAAATAATAACTACATTTTATGGCCACAGTTTGTACCAAGAACATTTTAATTGCAATAGTTTGTGTTCGCCGCTTACTCGGTCCCATGACAACATAGTATTTTTTCCAACTCATTTGAAAAAATCTTAAAATAACATTATCAAAACAATTAATCATTAATATATTCTCAACCAATGAATATTCATCTCAAATATGTATATTTCCTTTAAGTAACATAATGTCAGTCGTCTGTCCTATAACTCTGACGGACAATTACCCGGCGAATCAATCAAGTGAGTAATCGGTCACCGGATCGATAGTGCGTTGATTAATCCGCTATAAACAGAAACAGGCTACCCTGAACAGGAGACAATGATAGATTAGACTGGCGACCACTAATGATTTGAGTGACAAACGCAATCAGAGATACGCACAATCTGTAATGATATACTACTACTACTACTTTCCCTTATCAGCAACCAATAGGGCACTACATCAATACACCATGTGCAGTGTTATTATTATTCTTCTATGTTACACTGTTGTTATTTTAATGTATTCTGTAAAAGGCAATTGCGCCGTCTTTAAATAAATAAATATTATATTAACAACATTTTGAGTGTGTCCAAATACTTGTAGACAAAAAACTGGATTTTCACCCATTACGGGCTAATAATTACAATTTGACATCTTAACAGAGACGAGAAATTTGGAAGGGAATATGGGTTATCTAGGCGTTTACAGGGCTTATGACCTGTCATTGGTGGGTTAAGTGGCCACTTGATGTATTACAAAATTCCCCATTCCGCCCATCATCTGACAACCATGTATGACACATTTTTGAAACTTGTTTATATGTTGAAGCAAATAAAAATTGGAGAGACATCTTCAGGCGTCTTCTAGTAAGCAATCAAGTTCGGATGAACCTTTACTTACACCAATAAAATTAGATTGCCCCAAAAAAATGCTTAACTATATTTCTCAACAGATGTCACTATAGGGAAAGAATATTAAAAATATTGAAAATCTGTCGACAACACAACTCGCATGTGGATTCTTCTGTAACAAACTCAACATATATACAAGTTAAAAAAATTGTCATACATGGTTGTCAGATGACGGGCGGAATGGGGAATGTTGTAATACATCAAGTGGCCACTTAACCCAGCCAATGACAGGTCATAAGCCCTGTAAACGCCTAGATAACCCACATTCGTTTCCAGAGTTTCTCTGTCTCTGTTGAGATATCAATAATATCAAATAAATTTTATATTGATTATTTTATTTTTTTACGATAGTTCGGTCATGTGGAGCGAATGAATGATAAAAGAACGGCTAAAAGGATTTACGATGCGAGTGTGTTGGGCTGTAAAAGTCTAGGAAGGCCAAGAAAGACTTCTACTACTACTACTACTTTCCCTTATCCGCACCTAATGGTGTACACGTGTACAGGGTTCTGCATTGGTACACCAATAGCAGTGAGCCTTGATCATTCGTTACATGAAGGTAATATGATCAGACTTACGCTTCAGCGCCAGTGGTTGGCGTGGTTTAGCGCTTAGAGTGTTGGGCTACCAGCTACTATGGATGAGGTCGTGGGTTTGATTCCCAACGTGGTCAATACGAAATATGAATTTATTTTATTTATATTGGTTTTTCACAAAATAACGTTTCACGTGATCATCTTCATCAACCCATCTCCCCTCTATGTAGTGCATATGGATTCCACAACCTGCCTCCAAGCTAAGCGATAGGCCGATGCCATTCCTATCCGAAGACAGGACCATGTCCCGTAGCTCCGACTTGTTTGCATTTTTAACGGGTATGCATGCATGGAGACCTATTATTAATATTTCAGGGAATACGAAGAAGCTCGAGGAGGGGAATATGGGTATCTAGGCGTTTTAAAGGCTTATGACCTGCCACAGTTAGTACGCGGAATGTGGAATGTTGTAATAATGTAATAGGGTTGTTCCCGATAGCATGAATACCCTTGAAAACGTTATAAATATTTAAAGTATATTTTTACAATTCCAACGATATTAAAACACAATGGTCAAAAATGTTGTTTTCATTTATAAATGTATGTTTTAAAAACACGAAATTACGAGTGACTTTTAACGCCCGTTATTGGCTAATGACGTCATACCCGTCTATTATAAAAGGCGGGAAATTCATTACGAAGTGAGCGCTCATATTGATGTGACGTCACACCGCATGTGCGCCAAATGGAGGATTTTGCGAGCGATTTGAAAAAGCGCTGTTTCAAACCGCGCTAGAAAATTCATATGACATCGTAATTTTTTTTTTTAAAATCCCTTGATATTGTTATTTTTCAATCAATTTTTTGAAATAAAAAATAGAAAATCGGAAAGAACCCAATTAATGAGTTAATATCTTAGGAGGCCTCTGTAGCGTACTGGCTAAGATTCTTAACACACGATTCGTAGGTTCCGGGTTTCGGGAGTACACAAACATTAAACATTATTTTTCTTAAGCCTGGCTGTTTATAATGTTGAGCCCCTTTTTTATTAATCCTCTCAGACTGTTGCGATGGTTAAATAAATAAAATAAAAATAAGCAACATTTCCATTGCGTGTTTTACGTTATGTTATCATGGCATGGATTGCAAGTATTTTCATCGTTATACAACTTGATTAATTACAACAAATAATGATAACAACACGAAATAATACAAATAATACTTCATTTTATTTCAATATCGTTGTAAGTTGTTAGTGCAATACAGGCCAAAAAAAATTTAGAGATGCAAAATAAATGAAAATATTAAACTCAATGTTTGTAGCACTCACTTTGTAGTTTCCATAATTATGAAATTAAACAACTTTTGTTTTAAACTACTTTTTTATTTTTTAACACTCCAACCGGTTTCGGAGACACTACTCCTTCAACCGGTTGGAGTGTTAAAAAATAAAAAAAGTAGTTTAAAAAAAAAAAGTTTGTTTAATTACATAATAAGAAATATTAAACATTTTTGATAATCATAATTCGGCACCGGAACATAATGAATTGGAATATGGAATAAATCATTTTGACTTAAGGATAAACGATCCGAAACGATCCGAAACAGGGTTAGGCGTTTTGGGTTTTAAATGTGTAATTACTTATATTTCTATGATAAAAAATGTTTTTTGCTGCTCAACATAATGATGTTTCCTGTGATTAAAAATCTTTCTCTTAAGTACTATAATTACGTCACAAAAAAATTCGCGAATTTTATGAAAAACTCTCGAATAGCGTTGTGGCGTTTAGGCCGGCGTTTCTTTATTAGTGACACCTCATTTCTAAAAGAATACCAGTTTATTAAAAATATAATTATTCATCCTGTAATCAAAAATAATGGCAAAAAACAATTTAGTTTTTCCGCAATACGTTGTCAAACAGACGCTATTTTTTTTGAAGATTTTTTCATACAAATTACTATTGTAAGATTTTGTTCGAATCAGTAGCCGATTCAATATTCAAAAGTCATTCGCCATTCGGCTTTCGGACGGGAAGGTCACGTCCGTTGGTCCTAAAATTCAAAATGCGTATACGTACACAAACGCCAGGAGTTTTAACCATTGCGCATTGGTGATAAAATCAAGTATTTTTATGTTATATTTTATTTGATAGAAAACAACAAATTTAATTCTGTCAGTTTTTTCCTTCTTCCAGCTACAAGAATCTTTATATGCTATAAATACTTTCCCTTATCCGCACCCAACGGTACACCAAGTACAGTGTATATTGACCATTTTATTACATGGAGAAGTGTTCTTTATTGAGAAAAAACATAACATTAGAAAACAAAAAATAATGCCGTCCCGATAAACCGCAATTTTGCCCGTTTTGTCATCGGGGGCCATGAAGGTAGGATGATCAGTCTTACGCTTCAGTACCAGTCCAAGGTATATCACATGAAATATTAATATGAAAATAACATGTATATAAATATTTCATCTTGACTGGAATCGAACCCGCGACCTCATGCACGGTAGCCAAATGCGCTACCACTATGTTACGAGGCGGACATAGGGAGCATATGGACTCGCAGAATTTCCGAAAGATATATATTCTATTTGTAGAATGCCGAATTAATTTTCTTTTTTTATTTATTTAATCATTATCATCACCATAATTAATATAATTAATATAACATAATTTCTTCCCATGTAGGGCATTTGGATTTTTTAAATTCCGAAATGGCGGGCGCACCTTTTTTTCACAAAATAATGTTGGGTATCGTTTTAAGGGTTTTTAAGGGTCCTGATTTCAAATCTTGCGTTTATTTTTTATTTCCAACGCAACTTTTTTTCATAAAATGATGCTGGGTATCGTTTTAATGGTTTTTATGGGCTCTAATTTCGAATATAGCGTTTATTTTTGGATCCAAGATGGCGGACGAAACTTTTTTCATAAAATGATGTTGGGTATCGTTTTAATGGTTTTTATGGGCTCTGATTTCGAATCTAGCGTTTATTTTCGGATTCAAAATGGCGGACGCAATTTTTTTTCATAAAATGATGTTGGGTATCGTTTTAATGGTTTTTATGGGCTCTGATTTCGAATATAGCGTTTATTTTTGGATCCAAGATGGCGGACGCAAACTTTTTTTCATAAAATGATGTTGGGTATCGTTTTAATGGTTTTTATGGGCTCTGATTTCGAATATAGCGTTTATTTTTGGATCCAAGATGGCGGACGCAACTTTTTTTTCATAAAATGATGTTGGGTATCGTTTTAATGGTTTTTATGGGCTCTGATTTCGAATATAGCGTTTATTTTTTGATCCAAGATGGCGGACGCAACTTTTTCTCATAAAATGATGATGAGTATCATTTTTAGGTAACGAGGTATGGACAAAAACGGAATACGAGGAAATATAAAAATACTTCAACAAGACTATCTACACAATAGAAAAATGAAAGTAAAAATGAAAAAAACCCTAAGTGACGAGAAGACTCTAGAAACCGGAGTCGCCCAAGGGTTAATTCTCGGACCAAATGAGAATTTAATTTACACCAATAGACAAAAAAAATTAAACCAAGATTGCGAAATGTATTTGTTTGCAGATGATACAGCCTTAATAATGGCGAGTGATGATGCATTAATAATGAGGTAATGAGGTCATAAGCCCTGTAAACGCCTAGATATCCATACTCCTTCCCAAACTTATCGTCTCTGTTGAGATGTCAAATTGTAATTATTAGCCCGTAATGGATGAAATCCAGTTTTTTGTCTACAAGTATTTTGGACACAGTCAAAATGTTGTTTATTTTATTATTGATTGATTAAATATCCATATTCCCGAATTTGGAAAAAAATCTACTTCATCTTTTGTAGAGATATAAAAATGAAATATATTACAACTCCCGTCATGGAATAAACCCAGATTTGTGTACAAGTATTTGAACACACCCAAAATGTTGAAAGACTAATTAAAAATTGGGATTCATCAATATGGTCCTGTTGCGTTTTCCGTTACCGTTGGATTTAGTTATATATTTTTTGATGTTATTGAAATCAAAACCTAGTGAGACACCTGACAGCAGAATGTGAAATGGGATGCATTTGTTGTTGTAGAATTTAAAATTTAGATCTGATATTTTACTGCAATACGGTTGGAAAAGTGTTTATGGGAGTAAAATGTGTAAATAAATCATTCGATCCTTTTGGTATATGTCTTCCAGGGCCTAGATTACCAACAATTAATTATATACATCGCAGTTGTGACGCATATATGTGGGGTAGTATGTATATTATCAATTGTCGTTTATTCGTGTGTCACGCGTCGTGTGTTGTTTCGACCCCTGAAACTAAGAGTGTGTGCGTGTACACCGTTTGCAAATGTATGAGTAGCGGAAAATACCGAAATTCGAGAACCGAGCATTCGTACTAAGAACCTTAAACGAGTACCTGAGGCCAGTGTAGCGTTAGAAACTCTGGTGCACGTTTTCAAAATTATATCTGGATTAAGCCACAAAAATATCACATTGTATACTTCAACTTACTTAGGCTGATATAATTTTTTTTTAAATTCTATGAGAAAACATTACAGGATACATTTATTTTTATCATTTCTCAGTATAATTAAAGGTGCCAGCAAAAAAATAACATTTAATAATGTAAAACGACATATAAAATTGTGAATTTCACAAAAATGAGTACGTTTACAGTTAATATTAAAAATATGTTTGTGTATGCCAAAACTATCAAAATAAAATCAGAATTTTTTCATGATAATATATATATAAATAAAATTATAATCGATAATTTACAATGAATATTAAAGTACAATAAGTTTATGTAGATTTTTAAAATACTTAAATAGTACACAAACATTTTATATACTTGTGTCCAATGCAAACGAATTTTGCTTAATTTTAACTCATTAATTTTCACGCCGAATAATTCGCTTTTGACAGTCACATCCCTAATTATAACAATTTACAACTATTCTTGCAACAAATACGAGTTGTGCTAATTATTCATACTTATTTTTAATGCAGGAAAATCTGCAAGTTCGTGCTAATTTATATTTCTGTTTCAAAACTTGTTTAATGAATAATACAATGCAGTTATGAATAATGAATAATGACTAACCTTAACAAAGACCAGTAAACAAAGGTTATTATTTATAGTGACTAGTGACCACAAATAATGAACAATAAATGGCAGGCGACAAAGTTTTTTGACGTTTATGACGAAATTTATTGGTTACAATTTGTAACCTTCGCATAAAATCAGTTGCAGTCTTAGGACACCTTGAAGTAAATAGGTGATTAACATTCCGATTAGATGGGACTTTTCTTCTCTTGGTGTAGGGGTAGCGCGTTGTGCTGCCATGCATGAGGTCGCGGGTTCGATTCCCGATGGGGGCCAATAAATATTAATTATCTATCTTTAACTAACTAACTAACTACCATCACGCCATTTCCCGAAAGGGTAGCAGAGAGGGATAGGAACGCCACACCACTCTGTCCTGGCATACTTCTCTTGCTTCCTCCACATTCATACATCTTCTCATGCACGCACGTCGATTATTCCGACTTCTTACATGCCCACTTTCAAGCATTGTTTTACTTGATCATGCCATGTCTTTCTCGGCCTTCCTCGACTTCTACATCCAGGCACAGTGTGATCATATATTTTTTTAGCCGTTCTTTCATCATCCATTCGCTCTACATGACCGAACCAACGTAAAAGACCCTTAAACTATGTAAAACTATGTATCTATCTTTTGCTTTAGTAAAGTGTCGTGTCCGATTGCATTTCTAAAACAGATAATTTATTAAACTCTTAATGATTATCTTTTTGTTATACAGCTCCATGATTCATTCTTCAAGTATTCCATGTTTTTTTTGCAAGGACCCCCCCTTACCGCTCAGTCACGCAGCACATAATCTGTTCTGCTTTCAACTAGCAGGGACGGTTTTACTCTTGTTGTGTGATTTCTCAGTTTTTTGGCCACGTGGGGATAGTTTGAGGACCAACGCACACGATATTGCTTTGTAAACATAAAGAAAATATTAAATAAGCATTTGGTAAAGAGCTTATTCTGATAATAGCTCTTAACAAAGTTGAAGACGACAATTTTACGTGCCTTGCCTTCGATAATGGACGCTTAGAATTTAAAGCCAGCAGAAAACGTTTTTTAAAAAACAGTTAGGTAGGGATAGGCCCGACGCATTTTAAAAGGTTGAAAATTCTTTTGTGTCCCAAAAAAGCAAATTGCTCGGAACTATTTTGATATTCCTAGCGGTTCTCAAGCTAAGCATATTTTTTACTCCTTAGGTAAATTTATATTTGTAGTTTAAAAAAATAAATGTAGGTAGATGTATATTTAAATATACTTACAGCAAATAGGGATCAAATTTTTGCATTACTCATCATAACGGAAAAGTTTTTGGAGAAAAATTGAAAGGTTTTTTGCGCTTTTGTCTGTTTACAAAAAGCATTTGATCGAGTCGATAATGAAAAGCTGTGGATGGTTTTAACGGAGTATGGAGTGAGCAGCAACCTGATCCGCGCTATTCCATCCTTGTATAAGGATAGTGCAGCGCGTGATAAGTAATTCATATCGTGGTTTGACAGCCTAAAGGAGTCTAAAATGGATGTGTGATGTCACCATGGTTGTTCAACATATGTGCAATGTGCATGGATAAATGCATGAAATAATCTAAAAGTACGGGTGTGAGAGCGAAAATGAGTGATTTTATTATCATTTGCCTTTTGTACGCTGATGATGCAGTGCTTCTTACGGATAGCGAAGAAGGGCTGCAGTCCTTGGTCACAAATGCTTACGATGTGTGCAAGAAGAGTGATTTGATAATGAATGCGGAAAAGCCAAATGTGATGATTTTTTAAAGAAATGTGAATATGACTGTGTGTAAGATTATAAATGGAGACAGATTAAAGCAGTTTGAAGAACTATTTGTATATTTGGAAAGTATGTTTACTTTGTGTGCATGAGATACAGAAAATATTGCAGCGATAATTCCAGGAAATTTGATGTAATTAATCTTTAACACGATTTAACAAATATCTGTTTTTATAATACAAACATATAACCAGAGAAAATTATTAATGATCCATTGGTAAGGCGCCATTAATAATGGTAATCTTTCATTATATTTAACTTAAGCGCACTTTATACGGGAAAGAAAACTATACAGTTTTCTTGTGATAACCATACATGACAAATTTCGAGACTTCTATTAGTTTAAATTATCCTGCCACGTTTAACTTTACAAGTGATTTTACGGTGCTCACATATCGTTTTCACAGTGTTTCTCTGTCTCTGAATTGGGAGTATGCAATTTCCTATCTGATAGTTGGCCCAGCCAAGGGTAACAATCCCACAAATTGTCTACAAATACATTTGTACACAACTAAAATGTTTGTTAAAAGATTCGGTAATATTTATAAATAAATACTATGTACATTTCATTAATGTGCAGAAATGATATTGATCGCCAACCTTTCATTCAATGCGGAGTTCGCTTTGAAATCTATCAAGGCTAACGAAAAACGTATGTAATGCCTACTAGCGCGTTTGTCAAGGTATTATTTCTGTTTCTATGTGGTTTTATTTTTTTTCAGTGGATTGGAGTCGATTTTTCTCGCAATGATCGATTTAAAGGTATGGAATCAAGACCGGGGTTACCATAATATTTCGTCCAAGTTATATGCTCATCGCGCTGACGACGGTGATAGGCAGCGGACTTATTAGTCAGGGCAGTTGTGCTTAGACAATTCGTTTGCAGGTCAAGAAAAATAAAAACAATGAAATGATTCACTTATGAGGGATTAATTTTTAATATTTTTCCTCTATGCTAATTTTTAGGGATTAAAAACCTAATTAATTCGTCTCGTCATTAAATAAAAATTAAAAATCAAAAGAGACCAGAAATTTTATACGGAATTTGTGATCAATAATTAAACAACCTCTTAACCGAGCTATTGACAGATCGTAAGTCCTGTAAACGCCTGGATATTCATTATTCATATTCACTTCAAAATTCTCATCACTGCAAAATGTCAGTTGTAATTGAATGCACGCTTGTTATGAGTAAAATCCTGTTTTTGTCTAGAAGTATTAGGACACACTAAAAATATTGTTTGATGAATTATTTTCCTTTCATCTTTTCTCCTAGATAGTCACTTTCTTTATTTTCAAAATAGGATTCAATCATATCTCACCTGTCGATGTCTATAAAAAGAATGTTAATAAGTATTATCTAATAAAATATATAAAAAAACATAGGTATATTATAATTTAACATTTACTTTATACGTACTCTGTAAAGCTCGTTTTTGTAATTTTAAATATACACATACTATGAATACAGGTTATCCATTATATACATTGCTGTCAATTATATTATATACTTGTATTTATTAATTATATTTATCTCTTTCCTCCGATGAGGGTTGAGTACCCCTGGGGGTTACGCGGAAAAATGTAATATTCATTGACGCATCTCTCGTAACTAATCCTCTTCGTGGCCCTGACAGCCCCCGCCCGCGCCGTGGGCCCTGCGCAGGCTGGGTACGCGGTTCGAGGTTCGGGGTTCGTCTGGTTTAAGGGAAAAAAAAACCCAACAATTTTTGGAGTGACACTAATTGAATATCCAGCTTCACGACACTGCTGCCATGAGAAAGAGCCGCGTATATAGTAATTTAATTGTTATTATGAAATGAAATAACTTTTGTTTTCAACTGCTTTTTTATTTTTTAACATGCCAACCGGTTTCGGAGACTTCATCAGGGCTTTGTATAATAATAATTTAAAATTAAGTAATAAGTCGCTAACTAAAAAAGGTTGAAGTGGTTGACCAGACTTATTACTTAATTTTAAATTATTATTATATACAAAGCCCTGATGAAGGAGAAGTGTCTCCGAAAACGTTTGGCGCGTTAAAAAAAAATTGTTAAAAACAAATGTTGTTTAATTTCATAATTATGGAAAACTACAAAGTGAGTGCTACAAACATTGAGTTAATTATTATTGTTAATAATTTCCGTTGCGTTTTGACACTTGCGCCCTTGAGGTGATTTCTCACAACAGTGAATTTTAATTATTAACCATCACATCATTTTTTCGAAGGGATAGGCAGTGAGGATAGAATGCCACATCACTCTATCCTGGCACACTTCCCTTGCTTTTCCTACATGCATACAATCATTACGTAAATAGGTAAATACTAGATAAAAACCTCGTACCTACATGAATATTTATTTCTTCTTCTTCTTCTTATTTTATTACATTTATAATTTTACAGTTTAGAATGTTTGTATTTCAGTTATTATTACTGAAATATTTACAAACAAGTACATTTATATAATATAAATATATTTTGAAGAATTTGACATAGTGTTACATAATTAAAAAGTACACAATGCAGTGAAAATGTTTCCCTTAAATAATTCAACATGCAAAATGATATGAAAAAAATCAAAATTGTAAAAAAAAAATTAAAAAATTGTTTAAATAATTATAATAAAAAGAGATAAAGTAATACAATTACAAGGAAATAAATATAATAAAACTGAACAAACGGTAAACAATAGATATTAAAATAAATATGCATATTGAAAAAAATATAAAGTTCTTCACTTTATCATGTTTGGATTTTAAATAGATTTTAAATTTTGATTGTTGAATGTGGATTGCAAAAGTTGTATTATCGACTTTCTCCTACATTCGTACGCTTAAAATTGTCATAAAAATTTAGTTTAAACGTAATATTATGTAGTATGATAATTTGCTGTATCAATGCACTGCCCTATGCACCATTGGGTGCGGATAAGTAGGAATAGTAGTAGTGATAATTTGATCTCCTTAGCAATCTTAAATAATCTGGTAAAATAATAACTCTACATCTTTTTGTTAATGTAGCTTAATATGGGCGGCTTTATTGTGCCGGATGTGCGGTTATCTCTTCAAACATTCTCCTTAAAAATTATTTGCAGTTGTACAAAAAAATACTTTCAAATAATTTTCATTTGATCGAAAAAACAATAGATTATATTCTTTAAAAAATGGTTTTATTAATGCTGAAACTTTAAACGGCGTCTTTTTTTTATTTTTTATTTATTTATTTAGCGTATATGATTTTTTACATATAATATTTTACGTTACACTTAATTTCATTTTTTTCCTAACTCTTCTTATCCTATCATTATTATTAATTCAATTTAGCCATGATATAATATGTACACTAATATTTCTCACATATATATTTTTTACACATGGCCCTAAATAACTTGTCAATCTAGAGTATTTTTTACATGCGCTACTCTGTATTATGACGTCGGGATAGTGTGCACCCACTCTGTGTATAATTATTATGCCTGGCGTAATTTTATTTTTGTCACAGCATAATTTTCCTTTTGCGTTTAGCGGACCGTGCCTCGATATAAAAGAGCCATGTTCAATTTGTCGTCATAGCTCGAAGTCATAACCATAGCGCAATTTTTCACAACATGCTTTTTATAACGGTAAAATAATTTGATGTTTTTTATACGTGCCCAATTTGATAAATTGGATAGTTTTTGGTACCATTAATTTATATAGTCAACATCATCAGTCCAAACACTCCCCATGTGGAGTTTACAGATACCAAAAACTGCTACCTCGGAGGAGCGTCGACCCGAGCTGCCTCTTCTGTTCGCCTGCAGAATCCCTCCATCCCGTCGATGACCATCTTCCGGAGGTGCTCGGCGGAGCTGATGGATGCGGGCCTAACGCAGGAGGAGGCGAGAGAGCTGGCTGGCGATGGGATCTCCCGGAGGGATCTAGTGATGTCCACATGCTTCACATAGGAGCGAACGTAGTGAAAGAAGAAGAAGAAGAAAAGCGGCTGCCAGTTCCCGTGCTTTTTCAAATCAGGTCCACGTCCAGTAAATCAGCAGTGGACGCTGCTGGTAACTGCTTCCCTATAAAATTAGAATTATGGTTACGGCTTATGGAAGACACTCATAATAAATGGCTTTCACCTGATGATAAAAATTAACATCTTAACCTCAATAGTTGATGATTCCGTTGCCTCACCTTTTTTTACCAAAACATTACTACACACCTAGCAACGCAAATAATTCTCTTGCACATTTTAGAGATTCATGAATTTGTACGCTCGCATTAAAAAATATAACTTATTATTATTCTAGTCTTGTACTTGCGGTATTTCAATTCTAAATTACATTTCAGAACAGCTCTATTTTACATGACTCAATGTAGATTTACTTTCTAGCTTGACTCTGATCCTACAAAGGTTAGAATAAGTGCAAAACAAGCTATTGTACTATTCCTCGGTACAATAATGACTTGCTGTAATATCAAACTGCTCTATTGTTTCGGAATTGTTAACACCAAACACTTATTAAATTCAGTACAATAAATTATAATAAATTTATGGTTCCATATCCACTGTTGTAATAATATTAAGGTCTGCACTTTGTTGCGTTACGTTTTACGCCCCTTAAATTGGATCAGGTTGTTTATAAACAGTATGTGATTATTTTTTTAATTTTTCAAAGTAATGTGACATAAAAAGCTTTAAATCTCACATAGAAAATGTTTAAAAAGAAAATTAAAAAGGTACTACAATCTAAAGTCCAGGTGGGGAAGTTTTTCTATACCTGTCCGTTCCTTCGAAAAAAGCCTATTGGGTTGAAGAAAGAGTTGTATGGCCTTCTATTCATCACTAAAAACGACTTTTTGGATAAAAATAAAGTGTAGTGTGTGGTTTTTTCTGCATTGTCTTTTAGAGAAACGGTGTTGTGGCTTGAAGATAGAATGATGAGGCGTTTAAACCGTTCTTTTTAATTCCTATCTCTAAAAAAAAACTG
>JAGVSP010000940.1:0-69507 GCA_022494985.1 Micrasema minimum
TGGGGGGGAAAGGGGAAGCAAAAATTAAAATTTATTAAAAACGAAATTTTTTTTTTGGTTTAAAAACCAACCCTTGGAAAAGGTATGGTAAAGCGGGGTGTTGGAAAAAGAAGGATGAAGTCGAACTGAAGCTGTTGAAATGCGATCTCTCAGCCGACTGTGTGGTAGGACTATGTATGATAGGTGTTACAATGTCGAAATTAGTAGCACAGTGCAAGGGCTGGATAAGAATTATCGACAAAAATTAAGAAGGGCTTTTACGACGGTATGGTCATGTGGAGCGATTTTTGATGAGTGATGATAAGTTCGGCTTAAAAGAAGTTTAAATTGCAGAGTGTGCCTGGATGAAGAAGCGTCATAAAGTGCCGTAGGAAAGACATGGCATGACAAAGTACGTCACGTAACTTGAAAGTGGTCCTGTTAAAAAAGACGAATAAAACGGCGTATGTGCATAAGATGTATGAATGTAGAGGAAGCAAAGGAAGTCTGTCAGGACAGAGTTTTTGGTAATGGCGTTCTCTATCCTCTCGCCTACCCCTACGGAGAAGAAATGGCGTGATGGTTAGGAACACCAATTTTAATGTTTAAATTATCAAGTTAGCTACAGCAGTTCTTGTTTGAAAATAGGAATCAAGTTACAGGTAATAACCAATGCAACGTTTCATTAAATTAAATGGTATAAAATAATAGTATTAGTGCTGTTGAGCTGAATTATACCAAAAAAGAGCGCTGTACGATAAGTTAGCTACCATTTCTTGATATTGTGATAAATAAACCAACTGATAATTTTATATCTAGGTGCACTTAACCCCTGTAGCTTGACGGACACTGCAATGTACTCATACAAATTTTAAAAAATCTATTAGTTGATCATCTCTAACTATCATTAGGATAAATAAAGTTTTTCAAAGTTTTGGAACAACTGGTTAGGAATAAAGTTTACATTTCTAGAACCACTTAGATAATAATATCTACATTGATCAATGACGCAAAGCATGTTTTTATCTGGACAAATAGATTATTGCATATTATTTGTGTTTTGAGTACAGGTTGCTTTCTAATATTTACGCAAGAAACAATAGCGATCGTGGACCCAAATAAAATTTAAGGCAAAATTTTATTGCAAGTGCGAATTCGTACAAAGAGATTTACTCGTATATAAATATGTATACAAAAATGACAAAAAATATTCTGCAAGTAACTGGCTGGGCACACTCTATAGTATTCCCTTTCTACGATATAAAAATATCAAAAGGAAAAAGATTAAAAAGTTTAAGTTAAAATTACGCATCTCTAAAAGCGCCGATATTTGACGTATTGCATATCGACGTTCAAGACATAAAGTTTAAGTTTATTTTGATTTATATTTTTTTTATTGACATTACTTGTGGAATTCCATGATTAAATTTTTTAATAAATAACTAATTAAAGTTAAATAAAAAATACTTGGTACACTTCCACTTTTATTTATTTTGACCAGTTAGCGCTTTCACCCTGTACAAAACATGTGTCTCATTCGTCTCTTCTTTCTCTCATATTGTCTTTTTACAGCTCACGCAAAAACTGCTATTTATACTTTTGTCTTGTACAACATGTTATCAGTCTGAAGATGCCCGTTACAGGGTGAAAGCGCTAACTGGTCAAAATAAATAAAAGTGGAAGTGTACCAAGTATTTTTTATTTAACTTTAATTAGTTATTTATTAATAATTTAAGTTAAGTTATATTTTTCATCAGTGCAGAACACTTAGTGCGGACGAGGAAAATAATATACCTTGTATATAGAATGCGTTTATAGGCTCGTGGCTTCCTGCTGCATGACGCATGACATGCTCTCGCGAGTGTGAGTAATGTTTGCAAAACAAATTTGCCCAACTTTCGTCGGCCATAATAATTTAAACAGGATTTAAAGAAATCGAAATACTAGTTGCGAAACAGTTAAGACATTGCGACCTGTTACCTTTTTTCCGTGGGTTTTTTAAGGCGTGCGTCACAAATTGGTTCACATGTGGCACGCGGCAAGTCTCCCTGTATTATATACCAGATGCGCTTCTTGGAAAAGGCTTGCCCCGTTTGTATATATTTTTGTATTTTGAAAATTAATTAGCGCAATTAGAGACGACTCATTTCGGTTGCAGCCTTTATATAATTATATTGTATTCGCCGAAAGATCTTGAATTTTGTTTTATTCATTGGGAATCGTCTGTCTTCGCAAGACGATGATGATGCGGCACTGATCGGGAAGGCAGCGGAGAAAAGCAGCTTCTCTGGTGACTGTGAAGTCCTATACGAGACCTGCACAGTCGACCACACCTCCAGGTTGTGGGGGAGGGGGATCAATTTGGTCGGTGCTGACTTCTTAATCTCAGGTTTTCTACCAGGAGGTCATCGTGTGCTGCTATGCTTACCCTTACTTTTTTCCTCCATTCGGCCCTATCCTTGTATGAACTTTTTTTTTTTTTGATTGGCAAAAACATTTATCTCTGTTACTTCAGCTTTTTAAACAAAAATGCATTCCAGTAATATAATTTCGGCAAAAATTTAGACTGCTCCAAGACTGACTCCGAATTTGAAGTTTCTGTCCAACTCGCTTCCATTTCTAAAGAATTCAAATAATTTATCTTCGGTTTTAGAATTTTTTTTAAACTCTGACCGAAGGATATGGGAAAATAAACATTTAATTGGTTTTTGTGAAAATCTGTTCGTTTGATTTACTGCTGTCTCCCTTGGAGCAGTCGATTTGACTTATCTTAAGATGCATGCTCATTATTATTTATAGATGCAGTGTAAATCGGTAAAATTTTTATTCGTTTTCGCTGATACAAAAAAAATATGCCTCGTCGTTTTACAGCGCAATATATTGTGGTCGGATGAGAGAAGACAAATAAAGTATGGACGAAAGCCAATAAACAACGGAGTAAATGGACCAGCCAATCATGCAATAAAAATCAACAAATATGCGGTTCAACGGAGTAAAAAAGGTCAGAGTGAAGAAAAGGTATATTAAACTTAATATTGACTCTTTTGCACATGGGTGGTTAAAATTTACACCTCGTGGCAATACTCAGCAAAAATTTGGTGAACTCAACAGCACAAAAATACCATAATTAAATTAAGAAGGAGTATTCCTTTTATTTATAATATTATTTATCGCCTGATTGTAGAACGATTACAAATCTGGAAAAACAGCAAAGTTTTACATTATAATTTGGTTAACACTCGATTTCATGCGATCTAAGTCAATAGGAAACTTTCAGCTTTCCTGAAAAGTACGAAAATTGCATCATATATGTCGTTATTTTACAACTAGGGCAATATTTTGTATGGAGTTCGAAATACATACGGATAACGGCTACTACTAGTGTGCTACTAAAGTGCAGAGAATCTTGATTTGTTACATGAAGGAAAGGTCAGTCCAAATTAAATATATGTAAAAAATCACATTGCAATAAAGATGAAATTTTCAACATTTCGCAATTTGTCTATGCACATGGGATGGAAGGAGTATTGCGGACTGGCGGGTAGTGGGCAGACACCCGCGCCCCGCGCTGAGCCACACCGCGTGTCTATATTGGCGATAGTCAGAAGTAGTCAGTAGTCAGTAGTCGGCAGCCAAGGTCAGCGGGCTAATGCTCCAGGGGGCATTTATCATCCACGTGCGTTGCCCGCCAGGCGGAGGGCTGCCGCACCGCGCCGCACCGCGCCGCGCCGCGCCGCGCCGCGCCTTGCTGATGTCTTAATGTACAACTCGTAGTTGCACTTTAGAACAACAAACTATTTGCAATCATCAACATGTTTATCAAAAGCTCAGTTGCACAAAACAATAAGTCAAATTTATGTATATTTTAATTAATTAATTTATGTAATTCCTCAATAAGTTAACTATATTTTTCAAATACAGTATTACATTTTATGCTCCCATTTTATTTGGTAAGTTAAAATTGACAAGCCAATCTGGATTGAACATGCCGAGTTCAAAAACTTGGACCTATCAGCAGATTCACTGCACAGTGTCATTAAATAAGCACTTTTTTGTATCTGACGGTAGATTATTTCATACTTTGAACAATAAGTGCGCGTAGTATTTTATTGATCACAGCTTCCTACGAATATAATTGTAAATATTTGGGCTTCGAACTTAAAACCGGGGGAAAAACAAAAACCACAATCTTCTTTGGACACAATCGCAACTCTCGCGGTCACGGGACTCTTCAATATAATTACAAACAGGTAGCAATATTGGTAATATATTCCACGTGTCCACTTTGCAACCGGGAGCCGTAACGCGCTGGACGTGTCCAGTGTCGGGTGCGTGACGCGACAGGAAGGATGGAGTGGACGAGAGCCGGAAGGCACTTGATCGCATTGCCAATGTCCAGGAATTGGCACACCAGCCCAATAGGACGCTCATGCAAATGAACGTGTTAGAAATATTACTCACTCTGCAGTATCGCACGTAGATCTAGAATCTTGACCACTGTGAAAAGGCGCTTAGCGTACTGTTTGACGAGTTGACGAGGTAATCACAAGATACCTACTCTAGTAAATGGTCAAGGGTTAGTGCCGAAAACAGAGTTAATGGTGCCTTGAAATCGATAGTGGCAAATAAGAACTTATCGAAAGAAGCAAAATTGGCAGTACACAACGGAGTTCTGGTACCAACCCTTATGTATGGTAGTGAAGCGTGGTGTTGGAAAAAGAAGGATGAAAGTAGACGGAATGCTGTTGAAATGCGATCTCTTGCGCGAGATAAGCATTATCGACAAAATTAAGAAAGGGCTTTTACGATGGTTTGGTCATGTGGAGCGATTGAGTGATGAAAGAACGTATAAAATAAGTTTAAATACACGTGTGCCTGGATGAAGAAGCCGCGGAAGGCCGAGAAAGACATGGCTTGACCAAGTACGTCAAATACTTGAAAGTGGTCATGTGAAACGTCGGAATAATCGGCGTATGTGCATGAGATGTATGAATGTAGAGGAAGCAAAAGAAGTCTGTCAGGACAGAGAGGTATGGCGTTCTATCCTCTCTGCCTACCCCTACGAGAATATGGCGTGGTGGTTAGTTAGTTAGTTAGTTACATTCTGTTACATTCCTCAATTTACGTCTTGTTTTCATTACTGGCATAAAGGGCGATGGGTCAGTGTTCAAACTGCGGTACGACTTATTTAGCAGAACTCCCGAAATTTTCGTTAAAAAAGTAGGTACCTCACCACAAGTCATTGGATATAACCAAATTGGCGCTCATTGCGGCTGCACGGTGAGACGACTAAACAATTCGCTAGTTCCGAGATTCGCCAAACATTAGGCCAAACCAAACCCAAGTTTCCGGGAAGTTCTGAGGGATAGGATAGAGATATTGAAGTCTAAAGTATTCCAGAAATGGGTATTAGCATAATATTTTATATGAATGTATGCGAACCAAAGGAGAGACGAACGAATTTACTAAATTTATTTTATATCCCTACAGTGATGGGGTACAATTTTTTCAAATTTAGGAATACGGATATTCGAGCGTTTACAGGGCTTATGACCTGTCATTGGCTGATATCCACTGTAACATTTTTCGACAATATGCTTTGGCTGGTAGCTATATAAGTGGCCACTTTATGTAGGTACTACAACATTCCCCATTCCGCTTATTAGCGGATATCCACACCAGGTAACATTTTTTTTATTTTTTTTGTATATATGCTACGAATCAAGAATCATCCACCAGCGAGTTTAACGCTCCATCTATGCATTGATATTGAAGTTAAGTATTTATTAGCAAATTAATTTATTTTTGTAATTACCTAAGACTCTGACGAGTTAAATTAAGTACTAGTAATCACCTGCAGATTATTATATTATTATATTATAGACCAGGAATTTAATACAACATTTTGGGTCCAGATTTGTGTACAAGTATTTGAACACGACCCAAAATGATGAATTTACTAAAGTTCATCATGATTCAATAACCAAACATCAACTACGAGTATTTAATAGCTCAGGAGCTCAATCACAGATAACTATCGACGTAGTTAAAAACGTGCTAACCACGTGCTAACGCTAACGATTTGACCGATCACAATCAACATACGTTCCATACCACGTTCGCCGAGCCGAGCATTGCCGAAGCAACGTTCGGAGATGCTCGGCACGCGATATCGCGGCCGAACGTCAAAGTCAAATCAACGCGCTTGTCGGATTGTTTATTTATGTCGACTACTTTCTCAATATTTGGCTTGCCGAAAACCGGCTAAATGAAATACGGCACTCGAGAAAGATTGAATGAAGATATGTGCGAATAAGATATATCTCGGGAAATGGCTCGCGACTAGAAGCGCTCGTTTAATAATCCCGATCAATAACTTTTAACGCGTGTTCCATTGTGATCGCGAAAACGTTAAACATCCATAGGTAAGAAATCGTTATCACGTAGCTTATAGTCGATAGTGATCTGTGATCGAGCAACAGGTATAGCTTCTTCATTTCATAATAATAAATGATCGTTATGCGCAGTTTTCCTTGCAAGCTTCCTTCCCGACTACTAAAAGTGTGTCGTACACAGCTTTTAAAGCTTTTTTTCATAGTAATATAAGTGCGTATTCGTGTAGTTTTCCTTGCAAAGCTTCCTTCCGGAATAATAAAGGTGCGGTGCGCGCAATCATTCCTAGTACTAAACGTTCATTATGCGTAGTTTGCCTTGGAAGGTTGGAAGCTCACCTCCCTAGTATGAATAGTGCGTTATGTCAGCCTTTTGAGCTTCCCCGGTGATGCAAGTGGCAAGTGGCAAGTGGCAAGTGGCAAGTGGCAAGTGACAAGTGGCAAGTGCGTTGTGCGCAGTTTCCTTCCCTAAGAATTGACCGCGGCTGGCGCTGGCCTCGCGCCTCGCGCCTCGCGCCTCGTGCCTCATGTATTATTGATGGCGGCCGGCGGAGCGCGACGTCTGGCCGAAGGAGCGGTACTTGGGGTTTTGCACACATCAGCCCAAGAGCCAGGCGCGAGGCGGTTCTGCTTCCAACTCCAGCTAACCCAGCCACCGAGCACGCGACTTAAGATCCAATTGGTGGAATCACTCAAAGCCGCAGAGTTTAGTGAAAAGCGGACTCATAACCACAATAAAAGCCGCATTTATACTTATTTGGCGAATATAATGAGAACTTTTAAATGAAATCACAGATACTGGCGAGTTTCTTGCAATTTGGTTTAAAAACCAAATATTACTACAATAAGATCCGACATTTTGACGCGAATTGGACCTAGGTACATAATGTGATTGCGATCGAAAGAACCTATATTCATTTTTATAAATGAATACTGAGTGCTACAAACATTGATTAATAAGAGAAAAACTCAATATTACGATTAGCAAATCGGAAAATTTTCATACATATTTATTCCTATACCAGATAGTTATTTTATTACCATAGCTATTTTGATATGTTTTTAACCGGATTAAAGCTATTGGAATCCGTATTTTAACGAACAGTAAAATTATCTCTTGACCAGGCAGTTATTTGGAAACAGTTAGAAGGCAGATACGACGAAGGAGGAAAATATTTTTGCAAATTGGCAACGTTGGTTGAGTCGGGCTAATGCTTATAGAAAAAACTGAATGAAGTATGCTATCGGAAGTGGAATGACCACGCAATGGACCGCCATGAAATAAACAGAAAAAATACACCTACTCGTCTCCTACCAACTCTTAAAATAAACTTAGAGGATAGTACGTGATAAAAATACAGGAAATAGTAAAGTGAAACGTAAGAAGAGTAAGTTGTATGAAGACATTGTATAAAACTCTGTGATCTTAACATTACGTTACGTTCATTGCTTTTCAAAAAATGTATTTTTCAGTAGGTATTACATAACGCAGATAAAAATGCCTTATGCACACTTTATACGGGACAGAAAACTGTACAGTCTGTCAAAGTCTACGCTAAACATGTGTATTTTTTAGGCGCGATCGTAAGTTATTATCGTAAGTTTGCGCACAGGAAATTGAATATATAGTTAACTATCTAACTAACCATCACGCCATTTCCCCGTAGGGGTAGGCAGAGAGGATAGAACGCCATACCACTCTGTCCTGACATACTTTCCTTTGCTTCCTCTACATTCATACATCTTCTCATGAACATACGCCGATTATTCCGACTTTTCACATGTCCACTTTCAAGTACTTGTCGTACTTGGTCAAATAGTTAATTATGTAAATATGTTATTTGTTGTTTACGTTTTTCAAAGCTTTCAATATACCAATATCTACTTAAACGTCAGCCAAAAGTCGCGCGGACCATTCAATATTCCACACAGTTTTCGCTTTATACGGCACAGGGGTTTGTGAACGTTTGTTATACTTAAAATTAAAAAAGAATTAGGACAAACGTTTCGTTTCTACCGGAATCCATTTTTAAACCGAAATTAATAATTAGGAATTACGCATTTCATTTTCCTCTGTGCACAATTTTTTGGGTTATCCCCTTTTGGCCGAGCGCGTTCGATACGCGAAAGTGCAAAATCTCCCCCAGTTGGTGGATTTCCAGGTATGCGTTTGAGGTCCCCGCGGCCGAGTGCGCGAATTCCAAGAAAATGTACCCGGTGCTATTTCCAGAACCGATCCAATGCACGTAGCACGCTTGCTAACAAATCCTTATTGCAGTAGGTACCTACTTATTCGGAACAAGTTTCAGGGTGAAAAATCAAATATTGTTCTATCAACAAAATATATATTACATACTACTTTCCCTTATTCTTACCTAATGGTGCATTGGGAACTTATTTCTTATTTATTACATATATAATTTTACAGTTTGGAATGATTGTATTTCAGTTATTTAGGTACCCGTGCCTAACTGAAATATTTACAAAAAAGTACATTTATATAATATGAATATAATTTTTATTGTAAAAAGAATTTTAAAAAAATTGTTAAAATAATTATAATAAAAGGAGATTAAGTAATACAATTACAAGGAAATAAATATAATAAAACTGGACAAACGGTAAACAAGAGATATCAAAATAAATATGCATATTGAAAAAATATATATTAAGTTTCTTCACTTTATCATTTTTTTATTTTAAATAGATGAGCCACCCCTTCCCCACTCCCATGTATCAGCCAGTCGTGTACATTCCTCTAAAACGTATTTAAATTTTTGGATATCTTAATGTATATTGGCAATATATTAAAGAATTTAGGGGCTAAAAATGTATGATTCCTTTGAGCCATTGTCAATCTAGTGAGGTGCATTGGTACACCAAAATCGTAATCGATGTACTGTACATGCATGGAGGTGTACCAGGACAGATTGGTGTGGCATTCTATCCTCTCTGCCTGCCCCTTTTGAAAAATACTTACAAACTATTCATAAATAAATAAAAGTTTTATTTTATTTTAATATTATTCACGACCAAAGGGCTTTTACATTACATTATTCTTATACAGGGTGTAACAAAACTCAATGTACAACCCGAAAACTGGTACATCGTATTTGGAGACGATTGTGTTTTATGACTTTTTAATCTGAGCTTGAAAAAAAAATTTGTTTCTTCTCACAAAAGTCATAAGTATGGCAGATTAAGTAAAATTGCTCAAATTCTTATTAAAACGCGTTTTTTAATTTTGTTTTCTTTATGGATCATGATATTTGATAACAATTTTTTAAAAAATGTCGAAAAAAAATCTACTTTATAGGTACCTACTCAATTTTCTCAAAATCAAAAAATTTTATTCTACAAAATCGACTCCCAATATTATGTAGATTCACTGGTTTCCCGCCTGTACATCGAGTTTTGTTACACCCTGTATTATTTAATGTAAAAAAATTAATATAATAAATATAAATAAAAAACTAAATCCGAAGGAGCTAGTTTACAGTGCCTCCTAAAACGATCATTAACATACGACTGTCTATAGTCTAGTAATAAATATATTCCAGTTCTGCGGCAGGGTTTATTTATGTGAGTACTTATTCATTACACACCCCACACCCCAGCCCTAGCCCTAGCCCAGGGTGGGTGGCGGATGCAAATGTCGGGAAAATCTCATTTGCATGAATTGTCTGGCACAAATGGTCTGCTGGGGGGGGGATGGGGAGCTGTGGTTGCAGAGGGAGGGAGGGGCTAAATACCTTAACATGAATAAGGTACATGAAGATACCAACACTACTAAAAAGGGCCACTGAGTGCAAAATACCAACATTTTGTCTATGCGAGGTGAAAAATATTGTCTCTGCATGCTTGAATTAGTTTTTTTGTTGAACCTAGATAACAAACAGTTGATCAAGTCCAATGTAAAAACTGCAAGTCTGTACAGCTTCTACAGGCAAACTTTTTCACCTTTTTGCCCTTTTTTTTTAAATTTTTTTATTACGGAACAATAACAGACAAAAGGATTCTAAATATAATACAAAAAATATATAAAAATATACACAGGTAGACCAATTGCCCTTTAAAATTGTTCACATCATGCTTAATCAAATAACCAAAACATAATGTTGATGAAAGTGTGACATACACAGTCACACAATGCTTAAGTTAATATAACACACATATAAAAGCAAGAGTGATCACAAATATCTCAAGGACAACCTTCTCTTGAACCCATCTACGGAGCTTCCGAATATGTCCATACCTACAATTTGACATCTCAACAGAGACGAGAAATTTGGAAGAGAATATGGATATCTAGGCGTTTACAGGGCTTATGACCTATTTGGACACACTCAAAATGTTGTTTATGTCCATACCTTCTCCTAGACAAAATGTTGGTTTTTGCACGAACCTTTTTAGTTGTTGGAAGGCTTAGACGTCAGCACTTTACAAGTATCAAGAAATTGCATTGGTACACCAAGTGCAGTGAATGTCGAGCATTTGTTAAAATGTGGCTACATTATAGGGCGAAAACGTCCTTCAACTTTTACACTGGACTCACGATACAGAGGTTCCGGGTTAGATTCCCGGTGTGAACGCAAAAATCGAAAGTGATTTTTCTCAAGCCTGGGTATTTGTGACATTGTTCCCCTCTGAAACTGGGCCTCCTGGCCTGTTGAGGTGGTTAAATAAAAATTAATTTAAATTTAAAAATTAAGTCTCTATCAATCCCACTGAGAATTTTTCTCGATTGAAAAAAACCTCACACCTATAGATATGTATAACTTGATTAAAATGACGCCCTAACTAGTGATTTATATTGACACGAAAAATCATTTGTATCTTTTTCTTTTTTAAATAAAAAATAAGCATTTGACTTCTTATGGTATACTCAAATATTTCAGTTAAGGGTCTGCTTTCAAATAGTCGGAAATAACTGCACCAGAAAGCAGGAAACAAGTTGTGCTGAAGTGGGATTCGAACATAGATATTCTAATACGGAGTCACCGGCCACTACCACTACCAGACCACAACCCGGTTCTGAGGACAAGTCGATATATTTTTAATTTAAAACAACGCTCCACTTCCATATAAATCAGCTTTAAAACTAAAACAATTCATACTAATATTACTAATTGATACAGTTCAACAGCTGTGATTGTATTAAAATTTTGTGCACCTCTCGATTTAAGCTTAGACTATGATGTTCTCTGCATGATTTTTGTATGAAAGCAATAAAATCAAATAAATAGAGTGGTAAGTGACTTACCTTGCTGAAGTAGCCGACCGTGTGACAGCCCTCGGAGTCCACGAGGGTCATGACGTAGAACAGGAAGGGCTCCACGTCGTAGTAGAGGGTCTTGTGGTCCAGGAAGAACTTGGCCAGGAGGCACAGCTGCTGGCAGTACTGCTTGTGCCGCCTGCCATCCACCTGCCACACTCCCAGGCTACCCTTTCTGTACACCTGTAATAGAGAAATGGTGGTTATATAACCTACTCGAGGAAACTTCCATCACACTGCATATCAAAATAGTGTAGTGCCTTGAGTACGTCATACAATCATACACAAAGAGGCTGCAGCCAATCGGATGGTGCAGTTGGTAGACCTGGGAGCGATGTAGCAACAGGGTATAAAACATCTGTACACTCTACCAGCTTTCTTGTTCTTACACCATCAGCGCAGACGTCTAAGTGTATTCTAAACCCATCATTTTAACATTTACAATATAACTAACTAACCATCACGCCATTCTCCGAAGGGGTAGGCAGAGAGGATAGAACGCCACACCACTCTGTTTTGGCACGCTTCCCTCGCTTCCTCCATATTCATACATCGTGCACGCACGCTGATTATTCTGATTTTTCACATGACCACTTTCAAGTACTTGTACTTGATCTTCTACATCCAGACACACTTGCATTATAATATTTTAGCCATTCTTTCATCACTCGTGTATAATCCATTTACGGCTATGGGCCATTTAAGTGGCCACTGCAAAGACGTGTCATATAGGCGAGCGGCCACTTAAGTGGTCGCTAGCTTTGCGTGTCGATAAATCAGTAAACATGAAGTCCTTAAACAAATCGATATGTGAATATGATTAAAAAAAGTGTTGTCTAATGACATCTCTCGATCAAAACATTATGTACAATTATGTACACCTTGTACACCAATGGCTCATGGATGGTGAGTGATATTTGTATGCATATATAAAATAAACACTAAAACACTAGATCCCTGTGATCTAATGATACAGATATAATGTTTATGTATTCCTTATGTCTTTTTTATTGTTTGGAAACTGTAACGTGATGCCTACATGACATAATTATGATGTAATTAAGATAAATGTATAGATGTCAAATGGTGCCACTCGCCATGAATGGGTTAACAAATAGTTTTTATGTGTGAATTTTTATTGTGTATAACTACAGAATACTTAAAATATATAGTAGTATCTCTTTTCCAAGAATAGAGGACACCACCTAAGAGGCTGGTTCTATAAACTGTTGAGTAGGAGTATCACAAGACCTGAATTAAGATGGTTGAATTATGTGTTCAGTTACCAAGATCTCCAGAGTGAGATAAGAAGTCAAATAAATAGAGCGCAGTTATCTCGGGATGTCTGGAAATACCAAACATAAGAACAGATAATATGCTTATGCCTTCGATTGCTGATGAACATATTTGGTGGACTCACCTCGTCTCCGGGTGGATGTCTCCAGACACACTTGGCTTTGTGGCGGGCGATGCCGGCCCCCGTCTTGTGGTGGTTGAGGGCAGAACTCGCACAGGTAGATCTGCGGTAACCTCGCAGCGTCGGCGGGGTAGGGAGATTGGTACCACGCCTCCATGCAGTACTTGCCCATACACACGTATCTGAGGATAAAACAATTTTGTAAGCGGAATATCACATATATATCGCTGTTGTATTATGCAGCGGGACGTTATAAGAAGAACTCCATTGATTGAGCATAGATGAAATTCCCACAATCGCTAAATCTTAAAAAGAGAAAAGTTCATCCTGTAGAAAATTGTAGTAAGTAGAATATTATCAGTTGGCGTGCACACCGCCAAGATATTTTCATATTAGTAATTCCTTAACTGTCATTGGATGTTCCGTTAAAAAATAAAACATATATGATATCTAAGCAATTTAACACCTATCATAATCATTGCAATTCACAATGAGTGTAAACTATCTGTTCAATTTTATTTTGTGTCGTCTGGAAAAAATCATATTTGTAGATTGGCGTTAATGACAGTCCATGAAATGTCAAACCAAGAAGTAAATGACCCATTTAACCCCCTTACACACATTGCACTATCTTCGTAAAAAGAAGCAATAGTGCAGACAAGGTTATCGCTCACTCCATACTCCTATAACTATAGTTTTTCCCTATCAACTTGTTTTCATTAATAACATGCTTTCAATTCACTCAATTTCTTAATTTATTCATTCAATGTCAATTTATTAGGGCTTTTTATTATGTTAATTAGCTTAAATACTACAAAAAAAAACTTGACAAAATGCTTTTTGCAAATCAACAAAAGCGCCGAGAACTTTCCAGTTTTTTTTTTTAAAAATACTTCCCATTCAACACGAGCAATGTATGGTCAAAAATTATATAAACCAACATACCACCCAAATTTAAGAAATCGAACTGTAAAGGAGAGACAAAAAATATTAGAAATTTGCTTCTCTATGGAATTTTACTAAAAAGTTATTTTTTATCTGTATGTAGCATAAGCAATATGGTTTCTTCTTCAATAACCTTACTGAGTGACATTTCTCCTTGTCCGTAAGATTTAAATATCGAGCTGCAGTTACCTCGTGCCCTTGGACGGCGGCATGTTCTTGAGCTCGGCCTCTATCCGGTAGGCTGCTGTGGCCTGCGCTTCCCGGAACAGCGCGAGGTCGTAGTCCGGCACGAAGCCCTCCAGCACCGGCTCCCGCTCCTCGTTGTGCTTCCTGTCCGGGGAGCTGTTCGTGAGAGGCTTCCACTTGGAGCGCATTTCCTGGGAACATAGCAAATTATAGTAAAAATCCTCAAGGCTTATGAAAAAATCAGGTCTAAATAAAAAATGACAGGCTTGACTATTTTACATCGTAACAAAATAGTTTTGATTAGTTTAACCTAACCTAACCTAAGCTAATACGAAATTACACATCAATTAAATATCTAGCAAATATTTTCTACAAAAAATTGTCGTTCTATCATTTTTGCTTCAGATCTGTGATCTTTAGAATACGAGAGAGGAAAAGTGTCGAAGAAATGTGAATGAAATTTACCTCCAAAAGGAAAAAAAAGGATCATTTAAAAATAGAATTAAGAAAATATGGTAGTACCTCTGAAGAATGTTTCAAATATAACCATAAAGATAATTTTATTAATTTGATAACATTTAACAGTCAGTTATTTTTTCTCATCGAGCAGTTATCTTTGTTATATTTTCATACTAAAAAAGAAATACGATCGATCAATCTATACCAAGTCGTAGTGCCACACGGAAAAATAATGTACGAGGGCGCTACAGCTAATTTCAGGAGTTTGCACTGACGCTTGAGTGGATAGTCGATGGTGACATACAATCATAGTAAAATTCCACTGCCAAGCATATTCCACTTCGATTTTAAATCCTTTATTACTGTTTAAAGCATGGATGGCCAACCTTTTCAGCAGCCGGGCCAGATTTTGGAAATGAGATTTCCTACCGGGCCGTACAACAAAATTTCTTCTATTATTCAATGCAAATGAGAAATGTGTATATTTTTTAAGAAGATATAACAAAAATGACAGTCAAACATATTTATTAGATTAGAGTAACAATACAAAAAATTATCATAAAAAATAAACAAAATATAATAAATTTTATATCCCGTAGGTATGTAAGATTAAAGCAAATGGAGACAGATTAAAGTAGGTTGAAGGATTTGTATATTTTGGAAGTATGTTTACAAGAGACGGAAATGGACATTGAGAGAAGGGTTAGTGTCGGAAACATAGTTAATGGTGCCCCGCATTCACGGCTATCCACACAAGATCGGCGTATTCACTTTACCTAACATAGAAGAAATTGTCACGATAGTTGAATCAATGTACTGAGATACTTCCATAATATGGGATATGATACAAACTATGCACGATGGAATGTTCTTTTGGTGGTTTTATGTACACTATTAAATCGCCCTTGAGGTATATTTATACGAAAACAGCGCTACATAAATTATCCATAATAATTTTTTTTTTTTTTTTTTCATAATATGCTCCGCGGGCCATTAGCAGACACCCAGCGGGCCGCATGTGGCCATTAGCAGACACCCAGCGGACCGCACGTGGCCCGCGGGCCGCGGGATGGCCACCTTTAATTTAAAGTGATGGCAATAAAACTAAATTGAAATGTTTTATTGAAAATAAAAGTATAAGCAGCGGAGTATAAAAACAGAGATGTAAATTTGACATATTAAGTGAAACAAATACTGGTAAACGAATGTGTTTCTTTTATTGTTACTAAGAATGAAGGTGCAAATGATGGCGTCTTTTAAACGAGGAAATACGATAAGAAAAGTATGACAGTGGAACAAACCTTGAGTTTGAGCTGATAGGCTCTGTGCTCCAGGCTGGGCTGGTGCGTCCTCCTCGCAGCCAGAGCGAGTTGGGCTCTCCGGCGCGCGTCCACAGCCTGCCGGGTCCTGGCGCAGCGCTCTTCACACTCCTCCGGACTGGTGTTGTGGTAAATAGGACAGGCCTCTATCGTAAAGTGCTTCGCCAGTTTACCACCTTGGGACAAATTATTCAAGAAATTAGGAGGTTTATTGCTTACCCTGGTCACACACCATATAAACGCTAGTTACCAGAAGGTTGGTATTTATAGGGACAGTGTATTTTCTGAGACTGAAATTAACACTGAACAAGTTCTGTCTGTTGTCACAAATAAACGTAAAAACAGAAATTTCAATCGAGTAAGTGTATCTTAACAAAGTGGTCAGTGTGCATTACTGACAAACTACAGTTTTGGCTAGTACTATATTTTCATATTGGTAATTCCTTAACTGTCATTGGATGTTCCAAAAATAATAAAACATATGATATTTAATCAATTTTACAGTTATCCAAATTATTGAAAATTATGATGAAAGTGAAAATAATGTGCTGGATTTTATTTTTAACAGTTTTTTGTGTCTCTTGGAAAAAATCATATGTGTAGATTGGCGGTAATGCACGCCAACTGACAATATGTCCTGTCATTGGCTGGGTAAAGCAATCATTTTATACATTCCCCTGTCTACAAAGATAATATACTTGATGTAATATGAGGAATTGAAATGTTTAAGGATACTACTACAAAAACAAAATTATTTCACATGATTACTTAAAATAAAATAGAAAAGTAATTTGGCATATTATAAATGACAGTGTTTAATATGGATATTGGAGTGATAAATAAAAACGAATATAGCGATTTAAATTAAGTTACATTTTAACATTATTTGTACGATGTATTGGCACTGAAATATAAAAGTAAATTTTATAGAATGAAATCGGTAATTCGTTTTTTTTTTTTCTAATCTCCTTTTCCTATCCCTGTGTAATCTCCTTTTCCTATCCCTGTGTAATCTCCTTTTCCTATCCCTGTGTAATCTCCTTTTCCTATCCCTGTGTAATCTCCTTTTCCTATCCCTGTGTAATCTCCTTCTCCTATCCCTGTGAAATCTCCTTTTCCTATTCCTGTGTAATCTCCTTCTCCTATCCCTGTGTAATCTCCTTTTCCTATCCCTGTGTAATCTCCTTTTCCTCATCCCATCCTTTCCTTACATTGCATTGCTTAATTGTGTTTTCTTACATAATGTTGTCTTATAAAATAAAATGAAATATATGGAAAATTTACTTAAGTGTCCCTTGGAGTCGCAGCCGGGCAGTGGACAGCGGAGTTCCTGTCCCTTCTCCAGGTCTTGCCGAGGGCCCCGCTCGCCCCCCGGGATGGTCGGGCCCCCGAACAGGCCCAGCCCCCGGCCCTTCACGGGACACAGCAGCGCAGGGGGCCCTTTGGACGATACCGTGGCTCGCTTTACAGGACTCTTGGAGGATGATCTAGAAAGAAAAGATAAAAATTGTGTGTTGATGCTATTTTTATAAGTTTACAAAAAACATAATAATTATGGGTTTACAAAACTTCCTTGCATAAAGAATTTAGACACGTATCCAATTATATTCCCAACTATGTATTTAATTTTAGTGAAATTATCAATAGTAAGGTACATGAATAGTGTTATAGTTGAATAATAGTAATACATGAGCAATAAAAAGGTTACACAATATCAATGCATAGATGGAGCTCGATTCGTAACATATATACTAAATCAAAAATGTTACCTGGTGTGGATATTCGCTAATAAGCGGAATGGGGAATGTTGTAGTACATAAAGTGGCCACTTAACCCAGCCAATGACAGGTCATAAGCCCTGTAAACGCTCGAATATCCATATTCCTGAATTTGAAAGAATTCGACCTCATCTATATAAGATATAAAATGAAATATATACCTACTCCCGTCTTGGGATAAATCCAAATTTGTGTACAAGTATTTGAACACGCCCAAAATGTTGTACTAAATATAAGAGTTTTTGTAAGGCCTTTAAAAAGAATAAAAAACCACTTAGGTGTTGTTTCTAAAGTGAAGATAGGTACTTAGTACTTATACTTTCTTATTTTTTATGTGTATTATGGATATTACAGGTACTGCAATATGTTCACATAACACTTATTTTATGCTTTACATCATGTATTTTCAATGTCTTTTCTATAAAAGCCTACTTTTCTTTAAATGCGGGGCTCTTTCAATCATTATTGATATCTCAAAGACACAGAAGCTCTCGAGATTCCAGATAATCAGGTATGGAAATTAGCGGTGGCAGTTTCTGTACGTAAATAAATACCTTTTGGCAGGTCCAGTTCCGTATCGGAATCCGTGTCGCTATTGGCTGCCGCCCTTCCCATGACATGTCGTGACTTCCTGGCGCTCGCGGAGCGTGTCAGTTTCCGTGTAACATGCCCCCCCGACACGCTGTTCGCGGCGCTCGACGTATTCGTCACGGACTTGTTCTCCGCATCAGAGTCTGTTACCAATATGGCGGCGGGCTCTTTTGTAGGTGTATTCTGGAATGGGTAATTTGACAAGTTAAAAATAATATAAAAATTATATGTATCAAATGAAATTCACTAAGATACAATATATTTAGTGGCCGTTGCTCAAATGAATATTGTGATAAAATACAAACTTGAATAATAATAATCAAAACATCATAATTATTTTGCAGTATCTTTTGTCACATTAGCTGCTATTTTTTTTTCTATTTTGTCAAATTTTCATTTGCCTTAGTCCAAAAGCAGTTGGTACACCTTCTTGATTCATCTTTAAATTAATTTTCTCAGGCACTTTTCGATAATCATAAAACCTTAAATTCATATTTTTCAAAATGTCTTAATTTTAATCTTAAGATATTTAATCAAAATAAGATTAAAAAATAAAATTAGTTGACACTTTAATCCACTTTTGTTTTTGGGACCAATAACCGGTTTCACCGCTTCCAGTCTGACGATGCCGCGGAAGCGGTGTAAACCGGTTATTGGTCCCAACAAAAGTGGATTAAAGTGTCAACTAATTTTATTTTTTAATCTTATTTCGATTACAATGAACTTCCACAAGAAATTTCTCTAAACAACCTGAATGTTTAAGATATTTAGAAAAATATAAATTTCAAGTATTAAGTTTATCTGGATTTGTCATTTTGCATGTTAATATAATCATATGTTTAATTATACATGAGCGCAAATATAAAAAAAACAACAGTCTACAATAATAAATAATAAAAAGGGTCACCGGACATAGCTTGCAGATAATTTTAAGATGTGGATTAATCCTTTTACTGAAGACAGATGGTTGGTGAATAGGAGTGGGTAGGTAAGGAGAGTAAAAGTAACACCTAGAATTAACAAATTACATTTTTACAGCCAGCAGCACTAGATTATTCAAATAACTGACAGCAGAACCTCAATTACTAAGATTTGTTATTATCCACTTATGGATAAGGTCAAGATCTACATTAAAATCCGAGTATCTGTCCCCCTCAGCTTGAAATTACTAGAAAAAATATTTCTGGACATTGTTAACAATTATGGAGATGGAACTCAATCAACTCGGATAAGAAAATATGCCATGAACACTTCCTCCATCATGATTCCCAATGCAGTCCGGGATAAAAAATATTTGTTTTCAATTCCAGATAAAAATTTTGGAACTACATTTCGCAGTTCGTAACTACACTTTGTACTGAGGAAAAGCCGCAGCCAGGTAAAAAAAAAGTGAATATTATGTAAATATTTTTATTTTACTTTTACGGGCTATTTTCGAATCATTGCGTGACAGTTCTAAATTCCAGGGAGAAAATCAAGGATTACAACTGTATGAAGAAACGGCTCACAAGACAGCGTATCTTGTTGACAGGATCGAGGAATATGAAAAAAGGGAAGCATCTTCATAATTGAAGAGAATAATAAATTCAGATTTTTTTACGTAACACCAAATGTGAATAAATAGGAATACACAAGTGCACTAACAAAGTAATAATTATAAAATATTGTAATTTATAAAAGAAACTCTTCAACGTACCTTTTCAGTCTTCACAGGATCAACTTTGGATCTAGTTTTATTTAATTTGGCAGTCAAGATGGCCGCTCTCTTAGGGACCGGACTTCTTCTTAACGTCGGGGGGCTCTTCCGAGAATGGGGGGGACTTTTCCTGGAAGATGGAGGACTCTTTCTGGAAGATAAGGGACTCTTTCTGGAAACCACGGGACTCTTTCTAGAGGGCACTGGACTCTTTCTTGAGGTCACAGGACTCTTTCTAGAGTTCACTGGGCTTTTTCTAGAGGTTAATGGACTCTTTCTCGAAGAGGACGGACTCTTCCTGGAAGATGACGGACTCTTGCGAGACAAGTCACTCTTGTCGGAAGCCACGCTCTTCCTCGACACAGAACTACTCTCACTGTCGGAGCTGGAGGCGGAGGCGGTGGATTCACTGTTGGTGGAACTACCCGAGGACAGAAATGCCTGGGACGGGAACTTGCTGTTTTTATCCTTGTCCGTTTTTTTCTTAACCGTCGGAGGGGCCTTGGAGGGAGCGGACGCCTTCTTCCGCCGAGGGGGTGGTTCACTCTCCTTGGGTTTCCCGGCCGGTGCGGGAGCTTTCCCTTTATCTGAAGAAGAACTCGACGGTTTGGGAGGACGCCCTTTTGCCCTTGCTTGCGACGCAGGAATGGTTTTGCCAGAGGGTTTGACCTTCGGCAAACTGGCTTTCTCAGATTCTGATTCTGAACTGTTATCGGGTGAAAATATACTTTTCTTCTTGAGAGGCTTTTTAACTTCGGGTTTACTGGCTGGGGGTGCTGGCTTAGGGGGAGGGGCGCGAGGTGGCGGCCTCGGGGGCGCCGGCGGGCGGGCAGGAGGCCGAGAGTTGCGTGGAGTGGCGGTAGCGCTAGTTTTAGGTTTGCTGGGAGCGGAAGTACGTCTCTTTGGGGGGGCGGGTTTATTTTCACTTTTAATTTGCACATCTTCTTCGCTGGATGAAATTGATGGTTTTTTGACTGGAGCCTTAACTGGTGGTTTGTCTATTTTGTTCTTAGGCGCGGGTGTTTTTTCCTGAACTTTGTTGTTGGACGCGGCAGGCTTAACAGGGGCTGAGTCAGTGCTGCGGCGGGGCGTGAGGCGCTTGGCGGGCAGCTCCGGGGCGGCCACGGGAGCAGGAGCGACCGGAGCAGGCGCACTGCCCTGCGGCCGCGGAGATTCCTCACTGCTGCTAGTATCTGTATCGCTTGTGCTGCTGCCCGACCCCGAGGTGCTGGACGAGCCCGAGCTACTACTCGAGTCTGAGCTAGAGCCTGAGCTGGACTCCGTGCTGCTATTTGCCTGTCGAATTGTACATTCGCAGTTATAATAAACAATGACTACTTAACCTAGGATTTGACATGTCCGATGGACGTGAAATCATATATAATTTTAGGGAAACTTAATACTGTTACATTACCTGCTTTTTAAGTGTCATGTTATTAAAAGGATTTCGAAAAATCAGCGTTTAACTTGACAAGTTTCTAAAAAAACGTAAACAGACACAGAGAGGACGCCATTAATTCTTTGACATTTTCATTAGTGTAGCCATACGTGTAGAATGGTTTGTTCATAAAAGCCATTTTTTTGCTAGCAACATTACACATCAACTCTGCCTCAATAACGTCCATAATAATAATAATAATGGACCATACATTAAACGTCAAATTAATCAAAGGGAAAAAAAACTATTCTCTCTGCCGTTGTGGGTGACACTCCGACGAACGAAAAAATATAAAACTAGTGATTACCAGCAGGTAATAAACAAAACGCATTGGCCAAATATAAAATCAACTTAGCAGCTCTCGGCAGAATTTACAGTTTACTGTTACTGACATTCATTTAGGTTAGGTGATGTTATACCTACATGTTGGTTAAAATACCAACACCCCCTCTACATAATAAAATAAAATTCTGGGGGTGGTGCAGGCCTAGAGGCCTAGATTGCAAGTTAGGTATTGCTGTTTTCTCGGTCGGTAACCGCTTGCTAGATTGGTTTTTTCGTGCGTCGGAGTGTTGTTAATTTCGAAAGTGACTCCCCCTCAAAGTTTATTTCACAATGTTATTTCATCCCAATGCTCTGCTTCCATTTTGCCTATATAAAAACATAATGCATTATATAAATATAATAGTAATGAACTGTATATTATTATTTTTCATTTTATTTAGTCAAATTGTAGGTTAAATGTTAATAATAATAATAATAAACGTGTTAATATACGAAACGAAATATAATTGAATAAATTTATCATTTATTAGTCTGTTATAACATCGATTTCTCTAAAATGGCTAACAATTATTAATTGTATACTTTTGATGATAGTTATTTTTTATCTAAAATTATCATTTAGATTTGTCTAAAAGGCTATGCCCACTGATTATCTTTATTAATTAATGCACATTTATTTTATATTAATTATTTTGATTTTTAAATCTATGAATCTCGAGTTCAGTGTTGTGATTGGGTATAAAGGACAGCCGAGAAAAAAACATAGCATGGTCGAGTTAGTAATACTCATGTGCGCAACAAATAGGTACTTGAAATTGGTCATGTGAAAAGTCGCAATTATATTGGTGTGCCATGCCTTAAAGTAATATGACATAATACACAATTTAATGTATTAATATGAACGTGAAAGAATCGAAGGTAGTGGTGTGGCGTTCTATTCGCTCTGTCTATCCCTTCTGAGAAATAAATGGCATGGTATTGTTAATTTTGTTGGTTAATTATTATACCTATACCTTTTGGACTGGAAAATTGATAAACTTAAAAAAAAAATGAACAGCTGTGTCAGAAATGATATTTTACACTTCAAAATATTTTATAGTTCTAAAAATATTATAATCAGGTAGGTACTTGCTAAAAATTTTATTAGCATAATAGGTCATAGGAAAAATTCACGAACACACACAATAAGTATGGGGCATGTTATCATGTTAACCAACTAAATAAATATTATAATTCTGTGATTGTGTGATTGTAAAAATGTCAAAAAAATACAGCAAATATGTTGTGATATATTTCAAATATCCTCATGACATCTATTTTGAAGAGGCCAAAAGCTAATGAGGTAAATGAAATAATATTTGCATGAACCGTTGAAAAAGGTTATTGTTTTCCCAAATAAGTCATTGCGGCTAATTCCTGGCTTTTCTGTAAGCGATAACAATATTCACTGATATGACACAAAGAATGTCATTATCTTTTTTACTTCGTAATAATATGTCCTGCGAATTATATATTCTGCACATTTGTGTGAACCATTTTCCAATAGAAGTATTTTATTAATGTTTTTCCACATTGCTTTTTCGCACTTACCATTATACTCCTACATTAAATATATCGTAATCTATCGTAAAATAAAAACGCACAGTAATTTTGTACTATATTGATAAGATTAAATACACTAGATAAATAAAAGTATTTCGTTGGTATAGCTAAAAACAATTTATAAACAGCTCACCCTGAAAATGTTTGTATTTTCATAATAAGTGTACCTAAAACAGAAAAATACTTATGAAAAAAGTCTACTGAGGCGGTGTTAGCGATTAATGTTTCTACAACTCTTATAAGAACCAGCTATTTACTGACTCATTCTGAGACTAACATAGAGATATATTGATTAACTTAATTTTGTCACTAATATTTCATAAAAATGACAAGCAATCGGCCGCCAGTTCCCGCGCGTCATCCCAGGTCAGGTCCACGTCCCGCAGCTCTGACGCAAACTGTCATTGTCAACTATCGCATGCCTAATATTCTTCTAAGACACCTATTCTCAAAACTCAGAAGTCTGCTATTTTGGGCCCTGGTTAGGTGCCATGATTCGCAGCCATAGAGAACAGGAAATTAGAAAAGCGATAATTTTTTATTTATTTGAAAGATAAATTATGAAGTATATATTTAAATATTAATCCATTATTTAAAATAATTTTTTACTCTAAATTTAGTCTACATTGCCGGCTAAAGTGAGATTCTCGGAATAGGTTATCACAATAAACCCTTTTGAAGTATCAACATATTATCTAGGAAAAATGACGCAAGTAGATTACACTAAATAGATAAGATTACACATTGCTTATTCAATATTCAAACAATTTCTGTAAAGCACGGGAGGTATTATTATAATTTTTCCACTAATTGATGGTAAAAATGTTTTATTTATTAAAACTATAAAATTATATGGTTAAATAGGTATGTTAAAGTCAATACATGTTGGTTTCTGGGCTCTTTTTAAAATTCAATTCTGTTGTTTCGTTTTGTCAGCACTGCACTACAAGTGCTCTAAGACCATTCCTGTGACAGAAGGGCAAAGCATTTTGTATAATATAAAATATTTGAAAATAATGTTCGAATTTTTAAGGCCCAAGTTACAACACCCGATGCATAACCGGGAAAAAAAAATTACTACTAAAAAGTAGTTTAAAACAAAAGTTGTTTAATTTCATAATCTTATTATTTTATTTATTTCGATTTAGAATTTTACATTTATTTTGAAATCCAAGATAGCGGATGAAATTTTTATTTTTAATATGAACATGGGTATTATTTTCAGGGGTTTAAGGGATCCTGATCTCGAATTTTGCATTTATTATGATACCCAAGATGGCGGAAGCAATTTTTTTGTTAATAATATGAACATGGGTAACGTTTGCCGGGGAAATAGAGGTCATAATTTTATATTTAGACATTTTTTTAAAATTCAAAATGGCAGATACAGTTTTGTCCTCCCTCGCCTATTGTATAGCTAATGAAAATCGCATTAAAAGAGTAAACTCCAGTCGTGCGTCGGTGCTGACACACAATTTTTTTTCTCCTCTAAATTTTTGTTTAAACGCTTAAAATCACTGACGATACATTACTTAATGCGATCTGTACTTAATCCGGTATTTTCCTCCCCAGCTATGGGTTGTGTCCAGAGTCGCAAGGACATCAACGACGTCCACCCGAACGTGTTCCGGGTCATCATGATGGACGAGTTCGGTGCTGGGCTGTGGGCCGGGCAGCTCGAGGTCACGGAGCTGGAGCTGGTGCTGTACCGGCCCGGCAAGGATCCCACTCGCTGGCCGCTGCGCTCTCTCCGGAGATACGGCTTTGATGGAGAAATGTTCAGCTTCGAATCCGGTAAATAATCTCTAATTACTATTATAATTATTAATCTGTTATATGCCCCTATCATTTTTTGTTGTCTAGTAAGTCAAGTTGCATTGGTCCAATTTATTTTTGAATTAATGAACGAAAATTGCAAATTTTATTTTTTATTTCTAACATAACATTGTTTTATCAAATAATTTTTTAAAAATTTTACGAGAAACTCTCCCATGGAAAATTGACGATAACCCTAATTCATAAAATTGTTTATATTTTATGTTTTAGGTCGACGTTGCGCAACTGGTCAGGGTATATACGCCTTCAAATGTAGGAGGGCGGAACAACTGTTCAACAATCTCCAGCAGTGCATCCAAGTGAGGAATTACAACCCTGATGGGGGTTTCCTCGAAGGTCCCCGCCCCCCCGGGACCCTGCCTCGACCCCCTCCACCGCCCGTGCCGCACCCCGACTACCTAGAGCCCGCGCCCCCGACGTCGCGTTTCCCACCCTCCCTCCGCCTGGGCTCCATAGGCAGCGGCCCCCTGAGTCCCGAGGTCCACTCTCCGGGCTCCCCTTCCAGCACCAACATCCTCGAGGTCATGCCCCTTGCTCCCCTTCCCACCGCGGGCTCGCAAGTGACCAACGTCTACCAAGTCCCGGACTTCCCTTCCCAGAGAGAACGTAACAACAACAGGAGACCCAAAACAGAACTACCCAGTCACTCCTACTCTAACACGAGTGATATAAACGCGGATTTGGCAACCTTGAGGAAAGAATTGCTGAGTCGGCAATATGCGCAAGGTGACGACGATAGTCTGATAGACTTGGAAGAACTTATAACGCAAACAGAGCACGGAGCGCCTCTATCTCCGACACGCAGCACAGCCAGTGAACACTATGCCACCCTGGCTGTGGATCATCAGGCTACAGATGACCGCCAGTACATGAACTTGACTCTGGGAAAACATCCGGCTAACCGAGATGAGGCGGCCACTACCATCCGTAGTTACCTCCCCCCTCAGACTCCCACCAGCGCTACTCCCTCCTCTAGATCGCTTGATTTTCCCGACAGATTGGATGATTCTAGACATAATTATGCAAATTTAGAACTAACGGAAGTGAATTACAACCCGAGATTTCTGACTAGTCAGCGTAGTAGACCGAGCCGGGGTCTTTCCCTAGAAATTCCATCAATTCCCGAAGAAAATAATATCAAATTTAAGTACGCCATTTTGGATTTACAGAGTACCACAGCCGATTCTGAGGGAGATAACGCGACTTCGTTACTGCCATGTAGTCCTAAAAAGCCGCCTATCGGTTACACGATGATAGATTTTAACAAGACTGTTGCTTTGAAATCTGTGGCTCTAGGGACCCAGGTAGATACGGAAGGTTCCAGAAAAACCCGCCACAACTCCACAGCCCTGCCCTCCAACTCTTCGGGCACATAGCGGCGGTGGATGGGGCCCCGGCGCTAGGCCCTCCCGCTGCCGCATGTCCCGGGAAAGGGTTCACACTAAACAACGAATACTTCATGCTGTCCACTCCGCGTATCATGACTCTCAACATCACTGAATATAATATTTACTTTCCTAAGTTAAACGTACTATTTAATCCAAGTCCATACCAAAAATGGATGGTTATCAGTTACCCTTCAGCTTATTTGTACATATTTACAGTAATATTATGTGTTACTTGATGGATCAATGTGCTGTTGTATATAATATGTCACAATGTATGTTTAAGTACAATATTGCGAAGGAATTGCCAAGTGACTACTAGTAATATTTTATGTATTTGTTATAAATGGATAAATGAAGAAAAATATCACAATTGTTAAATCTTACATTTTTATTCAAATGTGGTTGCTAGTTGAATGAATGTTGAAGTTTCCATACGGCAAATAGTTTAGGCCAGTTTTATTTGCATTATACACCGCTATACATATTATTTTTTTTACTTAATATTGTACAAATATTTTATTTTACGGTATGTGTTTTTATGTGGTGAGTAGATTTAAAAATTCAGTACTGTCACTGTCCCCGATATTATTTTTGGATTGTGTTGGCAGATGTTACACCAAACGTGACGTACAAATACACCAAAGAAAAAGTCAAAACATTATGATTAAAAATATATTATACTATTATGTTAGTAAGTAAGAATATTATTATTAATTAGTAAACTCTGGGAGTTTATTATTATTTATTTGTGTTTATTGAACACAGCAACTATTTATATAATGAACAATTCTTTTACCAATGCAAAAAAAGAGTATTACATTTTTTTTTCTAATTCAAAGATACGTACTAAATACGTATGTACGTAATAAATTTTGTCCGATTTCTTAAATTACATGTGAACACAGTTAGATATTTATTACTACTACTACTTTTCCCTTATCCGCACCCAATGGTGCATAGGGTACTGCATTGGTACACCAAGTGCAGTGTATCTTGATCATTTTATTACATGAAGGCAAGATGATCAGTCTTACGCTTCAGTACCAGTCCAAGGTATCACACATGAAAATATTAATTCTCATGTAAATAAATATTTCACGTTGACCCCCTACGGGAATCGAACCCGCGACCTCAGGCACGGTAGCCAAATGCGCTACCACTATGCTACGAGACGGACTTTTATTTTTTTAATTTTATTTATTATGATAGTCAAAATACAGCACATCCAAAATAATTATTTGCCAGCAGTCAGATTATAATTTCATAATTACAATGTTCAACCCATAATCGACTTTAGATTTAACTAGTTAGCACTACACAAAATTTAGATGAATAAATACTTGTAATCTTTGTTAATGTTTAGAAATAAAATGTTATGTGTTTAATGGAAAAATATTTATGTACAATTAAAGTACAATAGGATATAAAATATGTAGTTGGCACATAATTGATTTATTTAACAACTCGAGCGACCAATTTTTATTCGATTTTATCATTCTCTGCCTATGGTTCTATACAACTGATTTGTATTTCTTAAAAAAAATCATATGTCCCTCAAACTCATTGCTAAAGAAACAGTATTTGTGTGAAAACAGCAATTTTCCGTAACAACAATAACCACTTTAAATTTATCAATGTATCGGTCATGTAGGTATTGAATTAATCTTTTAGAATTATTTGTCGATGGTATCATTACTCGAGAATTGAAAATACTTTATGTAAACTTCGCCGTGGAGTCGGGTGCCGACTTTAAAGCTTCGTAATTAAACGAATCCATATGTTTTTATAGTATCATATGTCCGTCTTATTTATTTTTTATTGAAAAAGTACATGTATTGAATCTACAACTAGATTTAAGTAAATATGCAAGCACCTCTGACTAAAGTTTTAACCATTTTCTATTTAAAGGAAGTATTGAAAATAAAAGAACTACCTGTGTAATTTATTAAATTTTATTTTCGATTAATTTATCTATTCTAAACGTAATAGTTATTATCTTGGTTAATTTTTAAATTTATAAGATCAATTGCCCAGTTGTGGTACTGCATGGAAGTACGGTCACATTTCAGGTATTTTCGTGGTCGCTCGAGTGGTTAGGTTATCAGGGAAGTCAGATGAATACATGGATTAATTAAAATAAGGTATGCTACAAAATACAGGGTGTGTGATGAATACTGTTCAACATACCTATAGATTTTATAATGATAATTGTTTAAATGTGTATCGGTCATTTCGTTGTTGCACAAATATTAATTATTGTATTGCATTTCTGTATGTAATAGTTGTTACAATAGAAATTATTGCGGCTGTGTTGGGCTTTATAGAGCTTTAACCGGGAGTTGTTACTGAACAAGGCTACTCCGTGTTGTTGATTTTGTTGGAAAATCAGGAATTTTTCAGATCGTCATTCCTAGTCCTTTTTTGTCAAAGGGCTTGCACTGATTGATTATCTGCGAAGTATGTTACAAATTAAAATTCAGTGTTATATATGAATTATTTCTACAAATTGTGGAAACATGCTGAATATTGACACAAACTGCCTGATTGCCTTGGCCTCTAAAATGGCTCAAATATAATATTATGTTTGTACTTCTATCGCTCAAAGCTTGTATCTACATATTCTCTTTATTCTTATAGAAAAACAGAAGTATTTATTTTTACCAAATTTACTTTTACTTTTAAAAAGAACCTTCCATAAAAATTGTGTCTGGAACACTAATGCTGTCAAATGAGTCTGTTAAATTATGATATCATCATCATAATTAAGTGACAGTATATTTCCTCCATGAAATTCCTCTTATGTTTTGTTATAATTAATATGTAGTAAGACTGACTTAGTAATTTCAAAATACCAAAAACTTGTGTACTATATTCTTTTTAAGAAAGTTACCTATATTTTACGTAATGTTATTTTATTCCCTATTTTGGTCTATTTGGATTTGCGATGCTCAGGACCTGAGAAACTTAAGCGACATTTTGACTTATGACTTTTATTTTTTTATATCAAACAAATGATATAAAAAAGCCTGAGTGTTTGTGACGTTGTTCCTCTCTGTAATTGGGCCTCCTGGCCTGTTTAGGTGGTTAAATAAATAATTACTGTGATTTGTTTTTTAAGCACGTTTCTCTCTCAATAAATGCCACTTGAGTTTTTATTTTGCAATAAAAAAAATTTTTCTTCTACTTTTCATAATGAATATTGGCATTTGAGTCAGTGTGGCTTGAGATTCAAGATTTTTTTATCTGACTTAGATATTTCAATGTAAAATGTCGCTTATGTTCCTCTGGTCCTCAGCGCCTCATTTTTAAAAAGACAACTGGGCTTTTTTTATCTTGCAATATGACCCTTTACAGATTCATAGTTAGTTAATAATTATATTTGTTGGTTAATATTCTTTAACCTTAGAAAGCTAAACTATAGTAAAATATACGAGCGCATTTTGTTTTTGTTTAGTTTTCCCCCCATAACCTGCGATAATTGACACGCCAGTCCCTAGTCCCCTTCAGCCGCCTCATCACTTAGTGTTGGCCATGAACCATTGCAGGTTTTTAATTTGGCTCCGCTGATGAATATGTGAGGTTTGCCGACTGTCAATGGAAGGATGACAACGGTATATTGTTGCCATTGCAACAAACCAATCTGCCTATAGCAATGCAGAAAGGGCTGTGTCGACTGCGTTGAGGACTTGCAAATTTACAAATTTGACACAAACAAGTTTGTAATGATAACAAACATGATGTGTTTTAACTAATTGTTTTCATCAAAGTTCAAATTGTTTTTTTTAATTGAAAAAATCTTTTGTGGATTTTACGATACTTAAGCTGTGTTACTTTTAAACAGTTTAGCTCTCTAGGGTTAAAAATGATTTTAAGTAAATAAATTTGAAAGATGAACTACTGTTGCTGGGATTAAGAATCTAAATTTATATGATTTGACCAAAGGTTACTTTTCACTTTCCTAAAGTAATGTTAATCTCATCATCACATCGAACATAGCTTTACACAATGACTTGTATGGTTTATTTTCCACATTTGAAGGCAAAGATTATTTTAAGATTTGTAATTTTTTATTGTGTACAGATATTATTCGCTAAGATGTATTGAAAAATTAAATCCATGTGAGTCATCCATTTCCATATAGATCTATGTTTTTATTTTTATATCCCTACAGAGATGAGGTAGAATTTTTTTCTAATTCAGGAATATGGATATTCGAGCGTTTACAGGGCTTATGACCTGTCATTGGCTGGGTTAAGTGGCCACTTTATGTAGGTACTACAACATTCCCCATTCCGCTTATTAGCGAATATCCACACCAGGTAACATTTTTGATTTTGTATTTATGCTACGAATCAAGAATCATCCACCTCTCATCTCTGTAGGGATATAAAAATAAAAATATATACCTACTCCCGTCTTGGGATAAATCCAAATTTGTGTGCAAGTATTTGAACACGACCCAAAATGTTATCTATGTTGGTTTTGGTGAATATCTTAAAATAAAGTAAAATGGACAAGACTTACTTTAGAAATGGGCGACTCATATAATTTATGCAGTAAAATGTTTCTGAAAATGGTGAGCCCATGTCTTGTTACCAAAATATGACTAGCCTCCTGTAGAGCATATTGTCAAAACATGGCTCAATGAAATTTTTGTATATCTAGGATTTTCCAACATAGACTTAAGTAACTTTAGATAATCATATTAAAAGCACAAAGTATACCCTTCATTTGTTGCTATGAAAGGTGATGTTGCTTTTGATGTTTACAGTGTTTTAGAATTAATGAAAATGTATATTAGGTAAATAATTTTCATGTATAAAATTACTATACACTCGTCATGTTTTGACTGCCACTGCTTGTAATTATTTTGCATTGAAATTTTGTGACAATAATTTTTTATGATAGTAAAGGTAAAGGAAATGATATTTGATAAATATTTTCTTTTTTTTTCCTGCGCTGAATTTTGGAACAGGAAAGAAAATACAAAACCTTTATCTTGCCAAGTCATAAAGACATTAAATTAAGTATCGCTTTAATTTCCATGTTTTAAATCATCCTTCTGCTTATCTGATATTTTTCATCAAGTATTTTGAGCTTTAATAAGATCTCTGTTACTTTTTTCCATTGAAATATTTGCTATCATAATTTACCGCCTATTCCAATCTAAAAGATTTTTATTTTAAAATATACATTCTGAAAAATGCTTACGTAAAAAAAAACTTATTATTATTTAAAATTTTGTTAAAACCCTCAAAATAATAAACAATTATTGAATCTGTTAGTGCAATTTCCCATTAAAAAAATAGGTGATACTTTTATCTTTTGATAAGTATAAAAAAACAGTGTAATGTGGTAGAATTTTTCATGACTTATTGGAGTTTTGTACAAAATAGTTTTTAGTTAAATAAATAAATGGCCTGATTGTTCGTTTACTTGTGTATACTTGGAACACTATGCAATGTGTAATAATTGTACAGATTATGAAACGAAAATCAATATATTCATTTTTAAATTCCAACCAGTAAAGGCATACTAAATAAAAAAATAACAGGAACGGTTTAAACTAACTATTATTAATTTTGATAATAGGGCAGGCAGCTATAAGTTGGAATATTCCCAATCATCATCTTGTCTAGTAAGTTGTTAAACTTTTTTTTCCGTACCAACAAGATAAAAAATCAATTTAAATATGATTTATAAAACTTAGGAAACTTAACTATTCTCATTTTTTAAATATAAATTATAGCAGCTAAAGTTTCACCTCCAAATTTTAAATTATTTCCTGTATATGTAAAATACATTATGCATTAAAAAAAAACGACTCTTTTTACAATCCTTTTGCTCCGTTGTCTACTGTAAATTGCTTTCTGCTCTGTTTGATTTATTTTAGAATTCAATAAAAAAAAAAAAAATTACAAAATAATATATTGACCTCACTTAAATGTGTATGACTTTAAAAATAAATCGTTTTCAATAGTTCATCTAATGACGATCCCAATTTAAGAAAACGAACTTTACAATAGAAAAAGCAATGAAGGAATAAAAAATAGTATCACCGAAATATAGAGGAGTATTAGTAAACTCATTGAAAGTTAATAATTATAACTTAAATTATATTTCGTTGGGGATGGTCAAAAATGTGCAAAAAGCCTATTATACATAAGTGGATAAGAATATATTATTTATGGTACTTGCGACAGCTTTTACTAGAAGCTGATAGATCCCCAAACGATCAGAGCACTATGTTTTCAGTATTGTCACAACGGTTGCTATAGGGACATAGCATTGTACCTACCTCTTCAAGTTTTTGTATGGAAAATGTTCTTGGGGCTATTCCTTGGGATGGTGTAATACACATAAAATTCCAGTAAAGCTTGAACATTACTTTTTTATGAAGGAGGGGTCGATTATTATCCTGCTAAATTATTGTACTCGCATAAAAGTGGTTGAGCCATATAAATTAAAAAACACCTTAAAAAATGTTTTCTTTTTATCTCCTTACAAACATTTACCTCTCAATATCCCATTAAAAAATATCCGTTTAACCTGTTAACCGGGCGGGACGCATAAATACGTCAAACATAAACAATATCAGTACGGGTAGGACGTATGAACACGTCCTTCAAATATATGTTGCGCCCTGGAACAGGCGTAAAGGTATTAGTCATCCATACATGTCTCGACATAAAAAAACAAAAAAAAAGTTATTTAATAGTCTTATCATTTATTTTAGGGATAAAAAAAAATTAAAAAAACAAAATTAAGTCCTCCAGGCGTAAGTATCCATCACGCGACACTTCCTAGTGAAAGAGTTCGCGCCCGTTACAGTTGCGTAATTAGATAGAGGAGCGCCCGGTTAACAGGTTAAATAACATTGAAAAGGAATTAAAATGGCACTTATTTCACATTACTACGACTGGTGGTCCCAGTGGTGTGGTGGTTAAGACACTGGATTTATACTACAAAAATTCCAGATTTAATTCTCAATGAGATCACAAATTTAAAAAAATACTTAGGCCTGGGTGTTTTGTGATGTTATTGCCGTCAGTTACTGTGGGCTTTCTGGCATGTTGTGATTATTTATAGAAATGCATTAGGAGATATTGAGAGAGGTAAGTCTGCCTAAATATTGCATTTATAATGGCGTACATATATTTAGCGAGTTACAGGATTGGTATAATTTATTAGTACATTTATTTAGATCTTGATTCATTCATTACTTTTGAAAATACAGTATGTAAAACAAAATAATCTTTTACAATTATTAAAAAATCATGGGGGAGGTCATTTTAGTTCGTTTTTGTCTTATGTGCTATAAATCCAATTGAAGACAGAAAAGATTGATAGTAAGTAAGTTGAATACTATATATTTATTTATTATTCACACAGATTTATAGTGGTTTTGGCTAGCTCGTATAGCAATTTTAGTAAATGTGTAGTAATATTCTGGACACTTAAGTTCCTACACTCGGAACAAAATGCCTTGCAAAAAGTAACACTTTTTGGTGAATGATTGTGCTGACATGTTATAATTGGTTATAATATCCTCTACCTACTCAGTCTAGCACTCTAGCACACCTCTAGCAGTTTGCATGCACACTGCATGAGTACATAGTGGTTTACTGTTGGGTAAGGTTTATTTTATGTTCTTTACTAAAATGGTTGGGTTGCACACAGTGTCAGGTTGCCATACAACTGTGTGTGTACTCTGGTAACATTTACCAGTGTATAGAACAGCGTACACGGCATACTAACCTTAACACTAACTTCTTCTGAATGTCGTCAAATTGAAACTTTTTAATATTCTGTCGAGTGTTTTCGGAAAGATTGAAGGTGACTTTTTATAATTTTGCTATTGTCAATTATACATACACAATAACCACTACACAAATTTCTTGTTACTTTTTAATTGGTCCATAATTTGTTTTCAGATGTGCTACACACATGGAAGGATTTTCCTCTGTGCTAGGCCAGGACATTCTTTTTGGATACTTTTATAAATACCTACATGCAACTTGTTCAAGCATTATAAACAAATTAGATAGAAAAAACTACACTAAGTTATTAAAAAAACATGATCAATTATTTTCGAAAAACCTATCATATAGGGAGATACAGCCTAAGTATATGGGGCTTGTGACCACTTTTACTAGGAGCTGGTAGATCCTAACCAGATAGAGCTCTATTTCAAGGGGACAGCATTGTGTAGTGCTTCAAATTTTTATATAGAAAAAATGTTCTTAAGGCTATTCTCCACACTTTTTTTTTTTTTTTTTTTGCGTTTGATATACTAATCGGGTAATATTCAATACAAAATGTATGGAATATTACCTGACTAGTAAGTTACTGACGAAGATTTATAAAACCGGCCCTTTTAAAAACATAAAAAAATGTAAACAAATAAATTAATATTATAAATTATTAAAGGAAACAGTAATATTAAAAGATGCAAAAAACTTTTAAAATCCTAATGGGTTTCCCTGTGCATAGGTTCCTATGCATCTATGCAATAATTTGGCATCATCAAATGAGTATACCTAGAAAATGTAAAAAGAGAAAACCATTTGAACACGTAAGAGAAATTTATACCTACATTTAACTCAAAGGTATTTTTTTTCCCCAAATTTATGCTCAAGAATAGTGTGGGATATAAGGTGTAAATTAAAAAAATAATAAGTTGTTGAATAATGCCCCACTTTATAATTAGCTATTTTTATAATTGGTCGCGTATAAAATCAACATGGAGATTTTTAGCCAATCAAAAACTATTAACTTTCTCACTATTGGTTGAAATTCTGCCATATTGGACCTTTTTTCAGAAATGTGCGACAAATAAATCGGATCGCCTTCTATTTGTCTGCTTACGTCATTTTATTGTCTATGAATCAAGCGTAGGTATTTTCTTCTACCTCTTGATTATGCCTGTATTTGCTGAAGTTTAGGAAAACAACGGTTGCCTTGTATGTATGATAGTTCGAGTGACTGCGCCGCAGATGAAAAATACCAAAGTAAGCCTTATATTATTGTTTTGATTATATTTTTTATAACCGAAATAATATATACTTGTCTTGCCTTTTAATCGAAACCTTAATCATTTGTTTGAAAACCCGGGTGCTATCAAAATGTTATTTTGTCTTGGCTACAGTACTCGGGGTGTGGATATTGCGTTTGACATGTTTTTCTATAAAATTCAAATGTTTTCTAGTTGCAATAGCATCTAATAGTATTTAAGTAAATCCGCAATCTCTAATAATTCAGAAAAAACATCTGTAAATTTGATATTTGCCGCTGGTAATCTAATTGTAGGTTAGGTCGTCCATTCCGACCAATAATGCTTTTGTTACGACTTGTAATAGTTTAGCCGTATTTTGTCAGATATTTCGTCAAATTACAACATATAAGCCAACATTCTGTCTTATTAATTTTGTTTTCTTTTGTTTCAGTGTTGCATTAGGAGAGGAATGATTGCGTTTAGAACGAAAGAGCCGTGTTGTGTATCCATAGAAAATTTGATAATCCCGTAAAAGGAATCACATCGGATCGTAAATATGGCAGCTATGCTGGATCAGGCGTCCAAGCTATTGGACTTTAATCAGAAACTCGACATTGGGTTGTTGGATAACATCGTGGGATGTTTGTATACCACGGTAGGCGAGCAGCAGAGGGTGGCGCAGGACATCCTCACCACCCTCAAGGAGCACCCGGACGCCTGGACGCGCGTGGACACCATCCTGGAGTTCTCGCAGAACCAGGAGACCAAGTACTACGCCCTGCAGATCCTGGAGCAAGTCATCCAGACGCGATGGAAGGTGCTGCCCCGCAACCAGTGCGAGGGCATCAAGAAGTACATCGTGGGGCTCATCATCAAGACCTCCTCCGACCCCGTCACCATGGAGAACAACAAAGTCTACCTCAAGAAGCTGAACATGATACTCGTGCAAGTCCTGAAGAGAGAGTGGCCCAAGAACTGGGAGTCCTTCATCAGCGACATAGTGGGCGCCTCCAAGACCAACGAGAGCCTCTGCCAGAACAATATGGTGATCCTCAAGCTGCTCAGCGAGGAAGTGTTTGTGTTCAGTGCGGGCCAGGTCACGCAGACCAAGGCCAAGCACCTCAAGGATACCATGTGTGCTCAGTTTAGTGAGATCTACACCCTGTGCCAGTTCGTGCTGGAGAACTCTCAGAACGCCGCCTTGGTAGAGGCTACACTCAGCACCCTGTTGCGATTTCTTAATTGGGTACCCGCTCGGCTACATCTTCGAAACCAAGTTAATAAGTACGCTAATATTTAAGTTCCTGAACGTTCCCATGTTTAGAAATGTGACTTTGAACTGTCTAATGGAAATAGCGGGAGTGGAAGTGAGCAACTACGACGATATGTTCGTGGCGCTGCTGGTGCAGAGTATGGAGCAGCTGGAGATCATGCTGCCGCTATCCACCAACATACGCGACGCCTACGCCGCGGGTCGCGACCAGGAGCAGCAGTTCATCCAGAACCTCGCCATGTTCCTGTGCACGTACCTCAAGGCTCACGGGGCCCTCATCGAGCGCAAGGGGCTCAACAACACCCTCCTCAACGCCCTCAACTACCTCGTGCTCATTTCCAAGGTGGAGGAGGTGGAGGTGTTCAAGATCTGCCTCGAGTACTGGAACATCCTGGCCATCAACCTGTACAAGGAGGGCTGCTATAGCGTCACCACGCCGCTGCAGAACGCCAAGGGCGGCATGGCGCGCCGCCAGCTGTACGCTGAGGTGCTCAGCAAGGTGCGCTACATCATGATCTCCCGCATGGCCAAACCCGAGGAGGTACTTGTGGTGGAAAACGAGAACGGAGAGGTGGTCAGAGAGTTCATGAAAGACACGGATTCTATTAATTTGTACAAAAATATGAGAGAAACTTTGGTTTACTTGACACATCTGGATTACACCGATACAGAAAGAATTATGACGGAAAAATTACAAAATCAAGTAAATGGAACGGAATGGTCATGGAAAAATCTCAATACATTGTGTTGGGCTATCGGATCTATATCTGGAGCTATGATGGAGGAAGATGAGAAGAGGTTCCTGGTAACTGTGATCAAAGACTTACTGGGACTCTGCGAGCAGAAGAAGGGTAAAGATAACAAGGCCATCATAGCTAGTGACATCATGTACGTGGTAGGCCAGTACCCGCGCTTTCTGCGTTGTCACTGGAGGTTTCTTAAAACTGTAGTTAACAAGCTTTTCGAGTTTATGCACGAAACACACGATGGCGTTCAGGATATGGCCTGCGATACGTTTATTAAAATATCACTAAAGTGCCGAAGATTTTTTGTTACCCTGCAACCCGCTGAAGTTTGCCCCTTTATCGAAGAAATCCTGTCCACCATTAGTTCTATAATCTGCGATCTCCAGACGCAGCAAGTTCACACATTCTACGAGGCGGTCGGTTACATGATTAGCGCCCAGATGGACCAGGTGGCGCAGGAACGCCTCATAGAGAAGTATATGATGCTTCCCAATCAGGTATGGGACGATATTATATCACAAGCATCCAGAAACGTTCATATACTCATGGATCCTGATGCCGTCAAGCAGTTAGTGAGTATCTTAAAGACCAACGTTCGAGCCTGTAATGCTCTGGGGCATCCGTACGTAGTACAACTCGGCCGCATATACCTTGACATGCTCAACGTGTACAAAGTCATGTCAGAAAACATAAGCCACGCTATCGCCCTTAATGGAGAGGTAGTCGCCAAACAACCGCTTATCAAGAACATGCGAATCGTGAAGAAAGAGACTCTGAAGCTAATTTCGGGTTGGGTATCGCGGTCTAACGATAACGCCATGGTGATGGAGAGTTTCATCCCTCCGCTGCTGGACGCCGTGCTGCTGGACTACCAGCGGACGGCCGTCCCCGTGGCGCGGGAGCCCGAGGTGCTAGCCGCCATGACCACCATCGTGGACAAGCTGGAGGGAGACATCACGTCCGAGATCCCCAAGATATTCGACGCCGTGTTTGAGTGCACGCTGGAGATGATAAACAAAGATTTCGAGGAATACCCGGAGCACCGAACAAACTTCTACCTGTTGCTGCAGGCGGTGACCACGCACTGCTTCGAGGCCTTCCTGAGCATACCTCCCGCGCAGTTCAAGCTCGTGCTGGACTCCATCATCTGGGCCTTCAAGCACACGATGCGGAACGTGGCGGACACGGGGCTGGACATCCTGTACCGCCTGCTGCAGAACGTGGAGCACCACCCCATGGCGGCGCAGAGCTTCTACCAGACCTACCTGTGTGACATCCTGCAGCACATATTCAGCGTGGTGACGGACACCTCGCACTCTGCAGGCATCACCATGCACGCCACCATCCTGGCCTACCTCTTCTCCCTGGTGGAGGCGGGCCGCATTACCGTGCCGCTCGGCCCGCACCATCCCAACAACACAGTCTACATTCAGGTTATATTACTTGTATTTGTATTAAGTACATTTCAACATCAATTACAAAATCAGGGCCCTCATATACTTAGTATATATAATATGTAAATACATATATAATAATACTAATAATAATAATAAGATTTGTTTTGTTTTTGTTGTTTTAAACTGTCCAATTTACATAAGATTTCAGGTGGTCATATAAAATATATATATAATTGTAAAATTAGTCCTCGGTACCGGTCACCCCAGTAAGGACAAATTTATTATATACTATTTTGTAATATTTTTCGTTAAGAAATGAAAAATTAAATTAAATGCAGAAACATCAATCTTTTCTTTTCGAAAATCTTTTATTCAAATAACTCTGGCAAAACTTGCATAATTAATGACTCACTAAACAATCTGACATTTGAAATAAAGCTTAGGAAGGTTTAATAATAAGTCTAGTCTAGTATACATACATGGCCCGTCACTACTTACCTTCTAAAATGGTCATTTTCTGTTGTGTATTCAATCAATAAAGTTAAAGATTATGACAAGAGTATGACATTTACTGAAAAAATAACTATCCTATACTCATGGCGTTTATTTCCACTATTACTATGCAATGTTTTGTTTTTACTTGTGTTCTCCATATCATGAGTGGAAATGAAATGATAATGGTTCATTACAACACAATAGTTCATAATGTTGTATAATACTTTTAATCTTGAGGTTAATAGCATACTCCACCAGCTGACTCGCGGCCGCATACAAACGTATTCCTCGTTTTTCTCCCTGGAATTTAACATTAGAGCAATGATTTTTCACTCATTTTAGATATCGACCAGATGCGTGTTTGTATGGTCTTATTTTTTAAATAATTCATTTATCTCCTTAACAAATTATATATTAAAAAAATAAGACGATGCTAACACGCATCTGGTTGATATCTAAAAAGTGTGAAAAAATTATTCTGTAATGTTAAATTCCAAGGAGAAAATTGAAGAATACGTTTGTATGGGAAGCGACCGAAAGTCACGTGGTGGAGTATGCTCTTAATGATGAAAATCTATAGTCAAGTAATCAGTATCTTATCCGGATGTTATATTATCCAGTCTGCACCATTCCCAGTCAAGATTCTCTCTTTCCCTTATTGCTTAGGTGTATGCATCAGCACACCGAGTCCTCACCTCATGCAAGTATCTAGTGCAATCCCCATGTTGTAGTGTACTAATATATCTGCTGTACTCACGTAACTGAAACACTTCCAGGAATATGTAGCAACTTTACTGAAGAATGCCTTCCCTCACCTCAGCGATGGACAGATAAAGATCACGGTACAAGGGCTGTTCAACCTCAACCAGGATATCACGTCCTTCAAGGATCACCTTAGAGACTTCCTTGTACAAATTAGAGTAAGTTTTTCTCGCTTTTCTTCTTACTACTATATATCCCCTTCCCAAAACCAACCAACGTGATCAATAATTCCGAGACAAATTTTCACTACTAATAATTGCATTTAAATTTTGCCAAATTGAAAGACATGATCTGAAATTCAAATTACTTTAGTGGTTTCACTGTGCTGTAACTGTAATTTTTTCTATAAATCCACAGCACAATTAGATTTTTAAGGAACATTTTAACAACTAACTATTTTTACATCGTCACACAGCACATTTTAAACAGAAATTTATTTTCCATGCCACAACACGCTAGATAATAATGACCATTTTCATAAAACATGGAATAGTGGTTGTAACCCCCAGCAACCGACAGGAGAATTTTTTTAAATTTCAGATTTTTACCCCACCAAAGTTTATGATTGCGATCCTAACAGCTATAAAAAATGCTAATAAATTTTGAAAGCCGAAAGCCTTCAGGATTGTCTCACTTGGTTTAATGTGATGTAGATTAATAATGTGAAGCTTTGGATAAGTGAGTAAGAATAAATAAGAGTGCAGAAACTGATATCTGAATGTGTATTTGCCAGGAGTACACGGGGTCCGACGACAGCGACCTGTTCCTGGAGGAGCGGGAGGCGGCGCTGCGGAAGGCGCAGGAGGAGGAGAAGCGGCGCGTCCAGCTGTCCGTTCCCGGGGTGCTCAACCCTCACGAGCTGCCCGAGGACATGCAGGACTAGGCCAACCCAGTCTGCTACTCACCAGACACTGACTGCCACTTCAAGAGAATCATTACACCCAAACACTTGTATTTCTACCCTGCTAAAATGTGAATGTTGGTGTCATTTTTTATGATATACCGAAATCCTTCTTTTTGTCGAATATATTTATAATCTACTTTTTTACGAAACTTTGACGGATTTAATTTATGCGATCATTGAAATATAGTTGGTACATCAACCGGAAACGAATCTGGCCATAATCATCTTTTAGAATTGTTTAATGCATCAAGTTTAACCGAGAAAGGCAAATTGTCTGAGATTGACGTTTTTATTATTGAAGATGAAATTTTATGTGAGTGGAATACTATAACTGCTTTAAAACATAATGAATTATGAAATGTTGACACCCAATTGTATTATGGATATAAGCATATCAAAATTTTGTTTGTTACAAGATACACAGTTTTTCATTTACCTTTATACAGAAATGTTATGTAAATTCTAAATTACTTTTTTTCTTGTCTCGGCTGTGCTTACCCCTTCCATTCAATATGTCAAAATATTCACTTCATTTTAATTTCTATACAAAATGATCCCAAACAGCTTGTTCTCCCCTATTTGAATTACTTTTGTTTGGTACCCTTATTGAGAATCTTGTACATAATGCTAGTATCATATTTTCTAAGAGTATTTGTATTAAAGTTAGTTCGCCTGTATACATACATATTCATTTCTATTATGCCTTATAAACATTGTCATTTTTCTGTATTTTGAACACAATTCCTCAAACAATTTGTATTCAGTATTAAATATTCGTGCCTATTTGAATATGCTTAAATTGGAAAACACTTTCTTGCTGAATATCTGTTGCTGTTGAGAAACGATGTAAGTTTTTATATAAAGCTATCGGTTAGATTCTTAAAAGATTTTACAATTTTATATGGAAACTGAGAAATATTATGTCTTTATAATATTTTATCTTCCGATAGATTTCTTGTTGCTAAGAATCGATTATTTCCTTCCTTAATCTACTGACTTTTGGTAGCCTCAAGGACTAGAGTAAATAAATTCAGAGTAAACTTTCACTGATTGTTAAAGAAAGTGTTATCTACTACGAAGAGTGTCGGCTTGGAAGGTGATGGCTGAAAGTGAGTGGAATGTGCGGGAAGTGGAATGGCTACCAGGGACCAATATAGAACACTCGGTGGCAGATCTCTTCTCTCGGTTTTGTGCCCATCATCCGTCATTTCTCCCGTGTACATTTGTCAAGTTGTGGGTGGCGAGGCAGTTGTATGTTTTGTAGGAAGGTTTCCAGTGATTACAAAGTTCCGTGTAGTTAGTTGGTCCGCCAAGTGCGGACGAGTAATGACCAGAACAGTACCATTTCCTAATTTACGTGAAACCTTATTAAAGCGCAGTCTTGTCTGCTGGCAAGTAATCGGTAATCGGTAATCGGTAATCAGTGCGGAGATATTGTTTGTTATTTGTACATTTTATATTAATTGTAATGTGTTGTACTTATTTGCTTGGGACTGTAGGAGAGAGCTTTTCCCGCGCTAATGTCCGAGCCGTATTAACATGATCAGTTCATTTATTGCGCTTATTATTTACTATTGACTATGGAATCATTATGTTACTCCCTCTAGCTGACCTGCGCAGGTCCACACTATCGGATTAAGTAATAATTGTTATTTTGTGTTACATGGAAGGTAGAGTTGGTTGTATATAATACAAGTGTAGTTCCCGACAGGAGCTTTAAGCGTAACTGGATTATATCACTAGGGATGCAGTTTGTGCTGAAGTGGGTACACGCGGCGTATCCTAGTAGTTGTGCATTTAACAGGTGGCCAGGTAGGTGTAGGAGGCAGCCGACTGCACCCGCCAGCAGGATAAACTGGACGGTGGAGACAGGTGTTTATATTAATAATATTATGAAATAGTTTAATTAGGCGATGTCCGATTGCGCGTGTATGGCTGGGTAAAGGAATGGCTAGCGGTGTGTGCGACGAATGATTGTACGCACTGTGAATGTTTTGTCTGGAAAACAGAGATTTTTACAAAAAGAATATTTTTTTTTACTAGCCTCTACAATATTATTGTGGAAGTAAATAATGATAATGGCCCTTTTTACGCGGGAACCGATCCTGAGGTACTTCTGTTTCCTAAAAGAATCGCTGCGGATTTTGTGTTTTTATTTACTAAACTTGTATAAAATTATTCATTATCATTATTTGTACAATGTAGTGTTCAATTATGTAAGTTAAACAAGTGATTCTTTCCGTGTGAGATATGGTGCGCGGATACTCCGGCACTCCTTACTTCCCTCGTGTTAGTGCCGAGCTGGAGCTGGAGTATCCGGTGCTATTTCTCACTTCTTTTCCTAAATTATTCATTTCCGCAAAACCTCTCAGTCAAAAATAATCATGGGAAGGTCCCCATAATAATGTTTTCCTCCACACTTATTTTAGGAATAAAACTTTTTAAAACGCCACCGAGCTTTTATTTAATCCTCACATTTTGTAAATACCCGACGGAACATCTTAATTGAAAGACAAATATATTTACAAATTATTTATTGTACATGATTATAAAATTAAATTGTATATTGTAAAAGAATGATTGCGTAAGTAATGAGTAAGTCTTGAACTAAAACCTAATACTAAAGCCTTTGTGTTCCTGTCTGGAGAGCTGTTCCCAGTTGTGCAACTCGCAACGCTCTATCTTACAACCTGGAGATCCTGTGTTCGTTAGCCAACCAATCCTGAAAACAGAAATTACGTCATGTAATTAATTTTTTTTTTTACGTTATATCCTGTGGATGTGAATTTCATATTTATTAATAAAAGAACTTTAAGGAAATTATAAATGCTATTAGTCCAGTTTATTAGTAGGTCAATTCCGAATAACGTTATAAGAAAAGCATTGGCTTAATATTATTAGGTATATTATTTGTACAAAGAAGACAAAAGTCCCAACATTTTTGGGACAAAAATCCATAGGTCGATGTATCGACCTCACACCAACAACTCTCCGTTCCAAATGTAAAATGGGTATTTTGCAAGTGGGTAATATGAAAATTTTACTAAATCTACCCACTCGATAATTTTATTTTATTTTGTTACGGAACAATAACAGACAAAAGGATACTAAATATAATACAAAAAAATATGCCTAAGTAGACCAATCGCCCTTTAAAATTGTTCACATCGTGCTTAATCGAATGACCAAAACATAATGTTTATGAAAATGTGACATACACACAATGCTTAAGTAAATATAACACACATATAAAAGCAAAAGTGATCACAAATATCTCAAGGACAACCTTTCTTGAACCCATCTACGGAGCTTCCGAAGATGTCCACACCTTCAGTGTTGTCCCTGTGTATTACATTGTACTCTCTGCACATACGAGAGAGAGGATTGTAATACCTTGTATTGGAGGGAAAGCGCTCAACTCTGAAAATGTGTGGATTACGCAGTCGTAAATTGGCACGCAGACCGATTTCGCTTATTAGCGTTGTGTCAAGGTGACTATTTATAATTTTATGCAAGCAAGTGAGATCGATTACTCTTCTCCTTTTTTCTAAACTGTCCAGTTTAAAGAAATGTAATCGATCTTTATATTTGTGTAATCTGCGACTCACTCCAGATCTATAGGCAAGAGTTCTTAAGAATTTGGCTTGTATCGATTTGATTTTATCTATGTAAACAGAATAGTGGGGACTCCATATTGGGGATCCATATTCTAAGATGCTTCAAACTAAGGACAGGTATAGTTTTTTTAGTGTTTCTGTTTTCATGAAGCCTTCTCTTTCTATGCAATACGATTAAATATGACAGAAAAGAGATAAATTATTTCTCAAAAAACCGTCGCCAGTAACATAACTATAATGAAATTAATTAGTAAAAGAAGAAATATTCCAATATTTATTTACTATCATGTAATTCCTTTGTCGTTATGATTAATTTTCCTTTGATGAATTAAAATGTCAGCTTGAGTTTATTATACAGTCATATTATTATAGTATGGACTTCTTGGTATTTTGCATTTAAAATGCTTTTCTTAACACCGTTTTGCATTTTCATATGGGAATATTACGACGCATATTATTTTTGCATTTAATTGGGTTTTGGTACCCATTTTACACATCACTCGTTGGTGATCGTTAGTGCCATAATAGTCGTAAGAGTAATTTTATCAAATAAATATCTTTAAAAAAACATGTCTTTAATTATTACGTTATTTCAAAGTATTCAACCCGAGTTATTTAATTATATTATTCACAATAGTAAAAAAATACAGTTTAATACTAAGACTTGTCCATATGTCCATACTCCTTACACACTTTGTCTACTATTTTTAGTAAACCAATGCTATGCAGTTTGCCTACAAGTGACAGCCAGGAGCAGGTCTGCCGAAAGTGCATTGAATTTTTTCATTTTACAATAGTAAGTGAAGAATCACAATTTTAAATGTTATATATTTAAATACGTTATTTTAAAAACATGTTTTTGCTTAGATTAAATACTGGAAAGGGCTTATTATAAATATAGTCGTTTCTCATTACATTATTAGTTCTGCAAAAATTAAATAAAAATATTGAACTTTAAAAATTGGCAAGCTTATGTTATGCCTTGACCATGGTGCTCAAGTCAGCATGTATTATTATCATAATTTAATATCGATGACTTTCTCACGTCGTTGCCATTATTTGGAAGAGTTCCAAATAAAAGTAAAGCTGATATTTTTACACTGACATGACACTCGCTAACGCCGCCAGTTCGAAGATCGTAAATAAGAATGTGTTACGTAAAATAAAAACACCAAAATGCTTTTCATCATCATCATCATCATCATCATACCATATCCGCTCCCTATGTGGAGCGTATGGATTCCACAAACTGGCTCCAAGCCAAGCGATCGGCCGCCAGTCCTCCCAGGTCCACGTCCCCCAGCTCTGACGCAAACTGCCGACGGATTGTCAATAGAGAACCTGATGCCTTGTAAAATACGCAATCATGGTTAAGGCTCTCAGGAGGCATACGTAGTATATGGTCTAGCCAGCCGAAACGCCTACGCCGAATGACAGTAGATACCGAGGGTTGCTGCGTCCGTTGCCTCACTTATGTGTTCCTTACAAAGACAAATATCCGCACACCTAATAATATTCTTCTAAGACAGCTATTCTTAAAACTCAGAAGTCTGCTATTTTGGGCCCTGGTAAGGTGCCATGATTCGCAGCCTTAGAGGAGAACAGGTGTGATGCAGGCGTTATAAAGGCGGAATTTGTTTTAACCGAGTAAACATCCTATCTCCAGACAGCTTTCATACTGTTGAATGCCGTGCCCGCTACTCCAAGCCGCACTCCCAGTTCTCTCCGAACTCTGCCGTTTGTTCGAGATTCAAATACTTAAAAAAAATTATCTTTTTTTAAATAATTTATTTCTTACTAAAAAAAAAAAAACAAATAAAAAGTCCTTCTGACCTACATTTATGTAGTTCGTTTAGCCTGTTAGCAGGCTTTTTATAAGTAAGTTTTTATTATTTAAAATAACCTATTTTAAACTCAAACGTGTGTGCATAATTTCAGTTAATAATGAGAATAAACGAGTAGTTGCAAATAATGTAAATTAATATCCATTAAGAAATTATGCCAAACCCTGAAGAATATGTTGAACAAATTAGTTCACGGATCAGCCTTGGTGAGCCCTTGTGCCAATTTCACATGCGGTTAATTCAATTTCCTGTTTTCAATTCCTAGAAACAGGCAATTACTATTTCCTATCACAATAATGTAAATCTTCAGCAGCAGTATGTCTAAGTACCTTTTATCTATTTATAAAAAAATGAAGTACCTATCTTTCCAATCTCAATCGATAAAATAAAATATGTAAATATGTAGATACGGAATATGGAAAATCAACATTAAAATAAATAAACATATTATGTGATTCGAAAACGATAATAATAACTTATCAACGATTTCACAACAATCTATTTTTTTTCCTGTATTTGCAAAAAAATATAAACATCTTCACATTTTTATAATTCCAATGAATTAAAAAAAACTCTTTCAGGGGATACTTCTCAGTATTTGGAAATAACTAACATCTAATGAGAAATAAGAAATGAATTGTTGTATTGGGGGAATTTGAGATACGAATACTACAAGTTGATGGTTTGTAGAAACTAAATTAATAACATATTGGTTAAGATTTTTTTTTTCAAAAAGTAATTTTCTAAGAACTTTACCTAGCCTTACAAAAGTTTACGCAAATGTAATTTAAATATGATTATTATTATTTTATTCTTTATAATGTAGTATCAAATTACCATAATGTTAAAATAGAAAGTAAAATAAAAATAGAATTGATGAAAATATATTGATATCTATAACGGAAATATAAACTGTTTCTAAATTAATAATTTAAATTTTTTAAACAATATCTAACATTTTGTAAAAAAAAAAATGATTTTGTAATAAATGCTCCTCCGCCTAACCACGAGTTCTTCTCCTTTATGCAGAGTAAGCTTATTATTAAACAAATTACGTTACTTATTTCCCTATACTTTTAACTGTTATAAAACGTATTTGTTTTTATTTTCTAAAAAAAAAAAATTAAATAAAAAACTAGTGCATACATACCTATGTATCTATAATACTATATATAAATATAATACATTCCCGGATGCGATAAAATTTTGTTAGATTGGGGTCACGATTTCATTTAAATTTTGTTTTCATTTCGTGTTTCTAGAAAATGTTTATTTCCGTCACTGAAAGATAGTTCTTTTACGATTTAGAAACTAGATGAATAGACTAGAACGTTGAGAATATATTATTAAGTCTATGTATAGTATGTACATTGTACAGTACAATGACGGATAGAGAGGTTACGAAAGGTCCATCGGTAATATATTTTTTGATCTGTTAAAATTAATTCTGAAACCAGGTATAGTTAATTATTTCACAACGCTCACATAATAAGTTATTATCACCATTCATAATTTTAACTTCATTAACAACTGATAAGACGAACAACTGATAAGAAGAAAACATTACTAAATAACCAGAATTGAAAAAAATCGTTTTGATTTTTGTGATCTTAGCTATAAAAGTTAGCTCCACGTCTCTTGAAGTGAGACGAATTAATTGTCAGCAGCTAACGTCCAGAATGGAAACCTGTGGTTCTATTCCAAATAAAATTGACGTACCTACACTCACCACTCCTAACTAAATCAGTTCCAGTTCAAAACGAATCTTTTAAATTTTACAAAAAATTAAATATGACATCGTGAGTTTAAGAAAAATGCATTGTTTCGTCAGTTGTTTCGTGTGTTTTTCTGTCGACAGATGATTGATCCGCCTTTGATATAAATATGTACAATAATACTAAAATCTTAATGAGGCCTAAAGTTCTCGTCAGATACATAACAACTAGTACTACAACTGTGCAGTAAAGTATCACGTCGGTCGGGGTCACCAAATGTGCAGGATAGTAGCCCGGATGTGCGGATGTAGATCTACGCCGATAAAAAATGCTCCGTTGATTATAATAAAGAAATACAGAAGGAAGTTAATAATCGATTTATTTAAACAGGGAAACTATACTAAAACTTAATATTAAAACGATAATTACAATGAATGATTTTAGCGATAGAAGTTAAAGTGCACTAAAAGTGATCTTCATCAGTCAGATGCCGAATTAATACAAATCTATTTTCTGGTGATAAAATGCAGAAAGCTTTCGAAAGAACTATCTAGAAGGATTTGAATATGTTTTAGTTTTCTAATTCCATGATTTTAAAGTAGGCAAGTACTTATAATATGCAAGTACTTATAATATGCAAGTACTTATAACTTAGGTACATCTACACTACTACTTTCCCTTATACATAAAGGGTGCTAAAACTTACATGACTTCTACTCTGTCCTTTGGTCCTTGTATTTTGCCCAGAATGGTTCCCTTCTTGGAGTTCTTCACCCACCCTCCGATCTGCAGCTGGTCAGCTAACTCCCGGCAGTACTTTGTGAAGTAAAGACCTGCAATTAACCCATCTTTATTTTTACAGTGTTAGTACTTAGCAAAAAATGAATGAAAATAACTGAAATATCGTTTCTATTGATTTTCTACTTGGTAGGTATCACAAATAACAAGTTGTCGTGTACCTACCTAACCTAGGTACAAAAAATACTGTTTAAAACAAAATAATTTAAATTATTAGGTATTTAAAATCAATAGGTATCAAATCGTTGTAGCAAAAATTCTACTTTTATTTTTGTTTGTAAGTTTCGATTTTTGGAATGATATTATAATTTTATTCTTATCAATCTCTATGTTGATTTTAGTATTTTACGATTCCTATCTTTTAACATTAAGTTAATATTTAGGATTAAGTCGAATTTTTGTTAATACAAAAACTATTAAGATTGTTTATTTGTTCGATGAAAGTTCTTTTCTTTAATATCGCCATTACTTCTTTATCACTTTTCATGTTTTTTTTATGTTTGTTATTTCTTATATTATGTTTGTTTTGGACGAAATTATCCAAATGGCGGTAGATAGCCATAATAAATAACTTATTTATATTTTTACTCCTTTTCTCGTTATTTTTTTTACCTTTTTGTGTTCAATAAATCATTTAAAAAGTTAAATATTCTTAGTATAATATAATATAATAATAATCTAGCTAATTTGCCCCAATATTTGTATGATAGGGCTGGCGCATGGCGTACACACTTATACTTTTTTACCCATAACTATTAATTATTTCACTTTAAAAAACGCAATATACTGACTTTGTAGTAAATGCTTTAAAGCTCTACAATTTCAGTTATGAGCATTTTTGTCGTGCGAGGTCCGTACGAGATATTAAGCCCGTTTCCAAGACAAAAGATGTTGACAGGAGAAAATCAGTAAAATATGTGTTTTTTCAAATGAGATTATTTCTAAAACTATAAATTTGAATGAAAATTTAATAGAAATTTTAGTGTTCTATTACTTTGCCTTAGAACATTTTTTGGTTAGGTTAAGCGTTTTCGAGATTTTTTGAAAAATTAATAAAAAGACTAATTTTTTTCTAGTTTTTTTTAAATCCTGACTTAAGCTCACCTCCTATTCATCCGGAATTTTGATGCAACCTTTCCTGAACATCACTTAACAAGTTAAAAAAAGAATCAAAAACATCGGAATTAGTTAAGGCAAAGGCTTAATTTTGGGGTAATTAGACTGGGCTAATGTGGGTTAATTTAATCCGCTAGTTTCGTTGTGTGAATTACGATTTACGCACGATACGGCTACTAAATTTTCTCACTTTTAAAAACTATTTAAAATACATATTTTCAGATCACTAAAATAATGCTTCGTTTTTCATTACATAAACTTACATACGCACAATTTACGGTAGATTTCTGTTATAAACACCAACACTATTGACCTACAATCACTTCACACCGAAGACAAAACGTTAGACGCAAATCTCGAGAAAAGTCGGGATTTGAGGATTATGTGACTTCCGCCCTCCGAGTTGCGGATGGGCGGGCCGCGCACCTGATGGGCGGCTGATTAGTTTACCTTGGACGTTCCCGAACACCTCGTACTCCACGGAAACTATAGAGACGTGGTCCTCCGCCCCCATCTTGGTAGAACTAACCGACTCTCTCGCTAGCCGCCCAACTCTCAGTATTAATAGTCCGGGGCTATTTCCATCCGATATCCGACCGATTCGCGTCTTAGGCCGTTTCGTAATGGCCAAGTACTGACAGGCGAGGACGTGAACTTCCGATCCATCAATTAGAGATGACAACAGAATGTGTCAATGTAAATCTCCACGGATTAGTTACTTCTGTCGTCGTGTGAAGGGTGCGTCTAATTACAAAGCTCGCCCGACTTCCAGATATCCGGTTGTGATGTGAGATTCTCACAAGTTTCCGCATTCAGAACTTATGCGCCAAAATATTGTTTCTATTTATTTTATTATCAATCTTCTTCTTGGCTTTTTATCGTATATTGAATAATGAGTTATCAGACATTTCCTCAAAATTCACAACAATAGCAAAAATTAATTTACCCTTTAATCAATGATACATTTCCTATCATTTGATACATAGCTATTTATTTATATTTACAAGTACCTAGATTTTTTATTTTTTTTATTTTATTTTGTTAGGAACAATAACAGACAAAAGGATACTAAATATAATACAAAAACTATTTAAAAATATGCCTAGGTAGACCAATTGCCCTTTAAAATTGTTCACATCGTGCTTAATTGAGTGACATACACACAATGATTAAGTAAATATAAAAGCAAGAGTGATTACACATATCTTAAGAACAACCTTTTCTTGAACCCGTCTACGGAGCTTCCGAAGATGTCTATAGTGTACCTAGTTGGTCACTATTTGGAGAAGGTCACCTAGTTGGTGGCCTAATAATGAGGTATGTATTTATGGGGGTGCACAGAAGGAGAGAAAGTAAAACAGGTACTTACGATTTGCAATACAATGATTTATTCACAAAAACTAATCTACTGAAGCTAACACTCTGTAATAAAGATTCTACAAACTAAATTAGGCAAAATAAAATGACGATGCGAAATACTAAGTTGGCGGGAATTCTGTGCCCAAAATGCGCGTGCGGTGACGAAGGAAGTTCGAAGGATTCTCGTCGCCCGTTTGGCGAGTTCGTATGTTTACGTCGGCGTTCGGCAATAGTCGGATCGTGCCGTCATTGCCGACTGGCGGTCGGCCACTGTCGTCTCGTCACTGTCGTGACGTCATTGTCGCCCGCCACACAGCCCCCTTCCAAGTTTTGAAAACCGTTTTTTTCAAAACTGACGCTGTATCACCTTCCTGCCGCTACGCGTTGTGTATGCCGGTTGTTCTGTTTCTGTTTCCGCTGGGCTGGCTCGTTCTTCTGCTGTCTGGAACGCCGGCTTGCACCTGTCCAGCGAAACCTTCTTGTGTTCACCATCCACGTCAGTATTGCCGTCTTTTCCGCCCTGGTGATGACCTTGTAGGGCCCCTTGTAGTTCGGCATCAGGGGTTTGTACACTCTGTCGTCCCTCAGAAACAAGTGTGTGGCTCGTTTTAGTTCCGGGTGGATGAAAAACGTTACCTTTTATTGTGGTGCTCGACTGGCCTTGGTTTGACGCTTTGCATAAAATTTACCAGTTGCCTAGTGTAGGAGTCCGGGTCAATGTAGTCGTTCGTCTGCTCCAGGATGTCTGCTGGTAACTTTTAGTTTGCACCCATACAGCATCTCTGCTACTGAGTGCTCTGCATTGGTGCGCAGTGTGGCCCTCAGTATCCGATGTAGTATGGTGCTGATCGATTTTTGTCCAAGGAACAGTGTTGAGTGATGAGCTTTAAACAAGTTTTTGCCGTAGACATGCCATTACTTTGTTTCTCCGGATGGCAATCCAGTTGTCCCAGATGGCTCTGATGATTGTGTGGGTCTGGATATCTGCGATAGGGATTACTTCCGCCCATCGAGTGTATTGGAGTACCTCAGTCCCCTCAGAATGGTGAAAAGGTCCGATGTGCTATGCCTGATCTGGAATGCAGGCCTTCGTCCAAGCTGCGCAAGACGCCTCTTTGACTGAGTTAAAGATGTACGGTCGCATGTTGCCTTTGTTGAGATCAAAGATGATTTCTTGTCCCGGCATGTTGGTTTTTGATCAGATTCCCGTAACTTTTGTTCTTTATGGATCAAAAAGTTTGCCTACGTCTGATCAGTTAATCATGTCGATCTCCGGTACGCCGTATCTCGATGTCCGTGCTGAACTGTGAGATGTCCTCGTGTCTAGATATCTGGGGCTTTTCTTTGTCGTGCCTTTTCCTTTTATGGCTCTGATGATGGTCCGTGTGTGGCGTGAATTCTCTGCCCTCCGATATTTGCGATAAAATGGCTAGTAGTTCCCTGTCGTTGTACTATATGAACGTCCCAGCCGAGTCAAAGATGATTCGAGAAGAAACTGCATCGGTTTGTAGTCAGTACTGTGTTTGTTGTAGCAGTGCGTAATCTGAAGCGTCTGTCCACACTGACATCTTGCTGTTTTCCTCCGGGTAGCTAAGTTTGGGCGTTGAAAGCGACTTCTTGATCTCTGATGATGTCGTAGTTGATTTCGTTCCACTCACTACAGTTTGTCGTTTTTTGGCTCCCTTGAGGTAATCATGCATGACGTATCAATTTGATGATCGGTGAATCTCCGGTAGAAGTTTCCCATTGTTGACCTTGGTTTGTACAGGTTCGTGATGGCTTCCACTTATGGCGAGGCCTTTGCCTTCAGCCGAAATTTCATATCCAAGAAATAATGCGCATGTCTGCCTTTCATATTTTTCCAGAAGCCCTATGGTCTTGAAGTCGATGGAACAAAGCTTTTGGTGTTCCACATGTGTTGGCTGGTGAAGCGTCAGTACGTCGTCGATGTATGCGTGTACTCCTTCAGTCCTCTGCTAATGTTTGTGCAGCGCATGATAGTCCGAATCAGGACATTCTTATGCACTTGAATAACCGTTGGTGTGGTTATTGCTGATCTCTGTAGCGAATTGATGATTGCGCGTTGTAAGTCCATTTTAAAAAAATTTTTGTAGTGTATATAGATCATTGCATATGTCGTGAATATGTGGCAAGGAATCAGGTACCGTCTGTGCATTTTAAGCTTCGATAATCGCCCAAGGACGATAGGTAAATCGTCTCTTCTTTACAAATGCAATGGCGAGGCCCACTCACTCTTGCTGAGGGTCTACAAATACCTTTAAATTCACATGGTGAGCTTCAACCTTTCGTTCCAGTGTTTATACTTTTTCCATGATATCGTTTCGTTTTTCCATCAGGCGTCTTGCTTTTCGTGTATGAATCGCCTTTAGGACGAATAGGTACCATCGCTCTGATCTTTCATATTGCGTGTGGCCGAGGCCCACTCACATTTCTTTGGAGGTCTGGTTTTGTTCTGGGGACAGCCCATAATTTTGTATGGAAATAACTTCAAAGAATAGTTATTTTTCTTGTTTATCAAATCTCTGACTATCTTGCCGTTTGTATTGTCTACTAACCCCCATAACTTGATTTATTGTAGTATAGCGTTAGAAAAATGTATGGATGCTAATGTCCAATAAACTAGGTTTAAAAATTTCGTCGGCTTAGCCGCGCGAATACATGTTTGTTTGATTAGTTTCAATTTGTATTTACAAAAAAAAAAATTTTTACAAGTTGCAAGTAGTATTGTGAACGACTGCGCCAACTGTTAAAAAATATTTCGCGAATAAATTTCGCTGGTTTTCAATTTGTATTTAAAAAAAAAACTTACTCTCACAGTGCGTTCACAAGAGAAAAACCTTCGGATGCCTACGTCACGCTTGACTCGCCATATAATATTTGTACGTCACGCTTGACTCGCCAAAAAAAAATTATGTACCGGATTTTGAAAAAAACAAAATTTAAAACTTTAAAAAAATATTTTCCGGTACCTTGTAAGTACCTCCACTCAATCTGGCACCCTATGTAAATGTTTGTGTGTGAATTGTTTGTGTGTTCGTCTCAAGAAATAAAAATTAAAAATAAATAAAATTTATCTACGTTGTGGGGAATGTATTACTCGGCGTGCGATTTTTGTGAGCCAGTCGCTCGTTGACATATACCGTATTATATTATATTTGTGTAGATAAGTATCTGTTTTGAATGATTAATAATTTTAGTTAAATTATGAATCACCTGTTTGAATTTACCTTACATTTACATTGATGATAGGTACCGACAGTAAAAATTCACTCGATTAGCTCGATATGAAAAATCGATTTCTTTGAAATAAATTAACCTTGAAATAAATTAACCTTGAAACACATTAATCTTGGAATAAGTTACAATTTAAATAAATAGTTTAACTTTCGGTTATGATTGATTTTATTTCGCGCAATTTTTATGGAATTTGAATGGGGTCACCGTGATTGATTGTTTAATGTTGTGTTTTCGTGTTCAAACGTCGGGGTATACTAATTTATAGTATCACGTCGGGGTCACCAATTTATAGTGTCACGTCGGGGTCACCAATTTATAGTGTACCTAGTTGGTCACTATTTGGAGAAGGTCACCTAGTTGGTGGCCTAATAATGAGGTATGTATTTTATGGGGGTGCACAGAAGGAGAGAAAGTAGTAAAACAGGTACTTACGATTTGCAATACAATGATTTATTCACAAAAACTAATCTACTGAAGCTAACACTCTGTAATAAAGATTCTACAAACTAAATTAGGCAAAATAAAATGACGATGCGAAATACTAAGTTGGCGGGAATTCTGTGCCCAAAATGCGCGTGCGGTGACGAAGGAAGTTCGAAGGATTCTCGTCGCCCGTTTGGCGAGTTCGTATGTTTACGTCGGCGTTCGGCAATAGTCGGATCGTGCCGTCATTGCCGACTGGCGGTCGGCCACTGTCGTCTCGTCACTGTCGTGACGTCATTGTCGCCCGCCACATGTCCATACCTTCAGTGCTGTCCCTGTGTATTACGTTGTACTCTCTGCACATACGAGAGAGGATTGTAATACCCTGTATTGGAGGAAAAGCGCTCTATCTATATACACAAAAGATCTATCTATATACACTTGGTGTATCGATGCAGTGCCCTATGCACTATCGGGTGCGAATAAGGGAATGTATTACTAGTAGTAGTAGATCTATATCAAAGAATATTCAGTAAAATTGCAAAAGTTAAATTATAGTAAAACAAGTTCGTGCCCTTTTTAAAGGACAGTGCAAACAATAATGTTCAAACAAAAAAACTCATTCAATTTCTTTATTTACGGATTCAATGCCAATTAATTAGGGCTTTTTAGCCTGAAATTGGCTTTTAAAAAACAACCTACTCTGTTTTTTTTTTAAAAAATGACCTACTCTGTTTATAAAGCCTTTACTTATTATTTTTCACAGTCATTACAAAACAATGCATTTCCTAGAGTAATTGTTATTGTTTAATGTGTTATGTCAACAATTTCAACTAGAGCGATGTCCGAAGATAATTTATCAGGTATTTGTAATCTGAGAGTATGCCTATGTACATACAATCACCCAATGACCCAATGAACACTACTACACTATTACACTATATTTATTGTATTTTATTCTGCGGCTATTTCCTTCTATCCAAATTACATTTCAAGTGGATTGTTTACTCAAGATTTATAATGATTGTATAAAATACTTACGTAATGGATCAGGAGGTGTACATAATTAATTACTAGAAACAGATCTAATCCATAGATCTATCGTAATGTGTTAAATAATTTATGTACTTGGGTAAATGCATCAATACAATGCTTAATTAGTGTTGATCTCTTGTTGAGTCATTACAAGAAAAATTCTGACGCTGTTCTTGAAAATGCAAATCGTTGTAATTCAGTTATTTATTTACAATTCCCTATAATTTTGGAATCATAACGATTTTATATTTATTATAAAAAAACCAGGAAGATGTGAAAATTTTGTTCTATAACCAGCTGAACCATAGTCGATTTCTTGAAGTAAAATTGTACAAAGTTTCTCGTGTTTTAGATTGATGTGAAAGAAATACTATCAAGATCAAAACATACGAGTAAAATAAGTTCACTACAAGTCAAGGGGGTTTCATTTATTTAGTTTATTTAACTCGAGTTGCAATTTCTTTCGAATTGTTAACGATAAGTAATTTTATTACAAGCAATAATACTTATGTAGGAAATCAAAAAATTATTATGAATTATTATTGTATTATGGATAATTTATATAGCGCCGTTTTCGTATAAATATACCTCAAGGGCGCTTTAAATATTGAATTTAACGGCTCGGGAAATTTAAAGTGAGTGAAAACTCAAATTCTGAGTAGAAAATACCATTATCAAAATTAATCAAAAGATTTTGAGAACATATAGGTCTTAAGTTTCTTTCGAAACATCACTTCACTCTCATAGTTGCGCACTTCTGGTGGGAGAGCATTCCAAGCCACAGGGCCCGCAACCGCAAAAGCGCGCTCTCCGTATTTTGTGCGATGATTACGGATCGGTACTAAAACCCTGCCTATAACTGTAGATGTAGCTGATCGAAGTGTGAGACGTCTCTCAGCTAGTTCATCTGGAATGCAAAGCTCTTTTAAATACTCTGGAGCGGCACCATGCATGGCTTTGTACATTATGTAGTAAGTAAGTAAGTAAGGAATGTAGTAAGCATGTACGAGTATGTCCGGAGTTAGGACTGAGAGCTTTCACTACTACTAGTACTCTCACTGCATTGGTACACCAAGTGCTATGACTCTTGATCACTCGTTACATGAAGGCTAATATTATCAGTCTTACATGAAATATTTTTGAACTTTTTCTAGTAAATTAAATAATCATAGTCCCTATGTATTTTAAAAAAATAAATTTATGCTATTTCTCTGACGGATGTTTGTCATCAGTGGACAGTGGTAGCGAAGTTCATTTGAGTAATTTGATTAGCCGTTTAATTTAGATTTGATAAGGAGGATTCGCGGGGGATTGGGTCCAATTGATCCTCCGCGGGGCTCCGCTGGCGGAATTAGGAACCGGCCAATTAGCGGATTAGTGCGGGAAGGGTACGCAATGAGATAATTACACCCAGCGGGGAATCCCGCTTCCTGCGCCCGGTTTACCTACACCTCCCCTACCACATACCACCTCCCGCCATTATTACTATACTAACTGCTGGATGCTAACTGTACAATTCTAATAAGCCACTATACTCGTACATACATATACCTACTATACAACACTTCTAGAGAGATTCCCGTCATATTTTCCCACGTTTTGATAAAATGGTTCCAACCTCAAACCAAATACTGACCATAAATAAATAGACATCAACTAGAGAATCTATACTGATCTAAGCCCCAGAGCCATCAGCAATAAGTGGTTCAAAACCTTACCAACAAGTTGAGTGTTACCTTCGCCGGATGACAGCAGATACCAAGGGTTGCTGCGTCCGTTGCCTCAACTCAGTGTTCCTTACAAAATAAAACTACCGTACACCTAATATTCTTCTGATATATCTGTATCCTTTTTTTAAATGTGCTTAAGAAAGCTTTCAAGAAATTGACGATCGTAACATTATTTGATATTATCGAATCTAAAAATATGAAAGCTGTTGAATTGGGTTTCGTACCCTGTTAAGCCCCTTGTGATCATTACGCTATCTAGAAAAACACAACGCATCTAGTAGATGACGTGCATGCGACGCTAATCGGTAAATTACTAAAGAGATTATACGGATTACCGTATTTACCGTGTTTCTTTTTTATATTTGAAATAATTTATTTACCTTTTCTAAGAAGTAAATGATTTAAAAACAAAAGACTAAACCAACCCACGAACCCACATGTACGATATCTCTAAAATGTGTACCAATGCAGTGCCCTTTGCACCATTGGATAAGGGAAAGTAGTAGTAGTAGCAGTGCTTAAATCCCAGGGAGAAAATCGAAGACTGCATTTATATGGCGAAAGTAGGTACTTATTACTTCCACTTTTCAATATCTTTACTTTCCACTTTTCAATTAAGTACTTTTGTATTTACATAACAACGCCTTCATTGATATGAATATTATTTAAAAAAGAAATAGGTATACCCAAATTTCCAAAAAAGTAGGTACTAGGTATATCTATCAGAAGAAAATTATGAACCTTACGACCTTAGAAGAAAATATGGAGGATCCAAAAATGTATTTAAGATATTTGAAAGATTGAAATTTGACTTATAATGTAGGTATGTAGGTATTATTGTTAAATTCAAAAGCTTGTATTCTTTTTTTAAACCTTGTATTTGTGGCGATACCGCTATACTTCGCATTCTGGACAGGAGCTGACAGGAGCCAACCTCTTGGAGAAACTCTTGAACTACGTTTCCGATTGCACGCACTTCTTGCTCGGAGAATTTGCCGATTCATTCCATCCATTCTCACGATTTTTTATAAATCATATTTTTTTGTTAATTTTAGGCATCTTGCATTCATCGTAGTTTTAAGAAACTACTTAAGTAAGTTTTAATAAATTGTGATTAATTGTAGTGCCAATAAAATGTTAAAAATTGTAAGTACCTCTTATTTCTTTCTGTGCATCTTACACCCTCTTTGGTATAGAGATTTATCATCTGTGACCGAGAAGTGAGAATCATTCTTACGAGGTGATCCTTGCGGAGCGTGAGACACGAGATAAATCTGTATCAATTAGTGATGTACGCTGATGGGTAGTCGAACCTACACAGCCCACTAGCGTACCAACCACTCAATATTCGTTTCAATCTAGAGGATTGAATATAGGTACACAAAACAGAGAATTATATTAAATTTTCTGAACACTTATGTTTCTAAATACTCTTTATGTGAACTTACTGGTACAACTAAATCAACTAAGTGTTTTTAAAATAATCGAAGACCTTTTCATTTATCATAGTCTTGGGGCCTGTCATAAAATGTTTCGTGGTTTCTTGTAGAAAATACTGTGACTAAAAATGAAATAAAAGTAATTAGTAAAATAAGGAAATATTTTGAAATGATTCTAAATTTGTTACCCTTGACTTTATCCGTAAAATTTTACCAAATCTACCGACTCGATAATCATAAAGCCTCTCTTACTATGATATTATTTAACTGTAATAAATATAATTTCTTGGTACCAACCTTTATGTATGGTAGTGAAGCGTGGTGTTGGAAAAAGAAGGACGAAACTAGACTAAATGCTGTTGAAATGCGATCTCTCAGGCGAATGTGTGGTGAGACTATGTATGATAGGTGATAGGTGTACAAAAATGTCGAAATTAGAGCAGAGTGCAAGGCTGAGATAAGCATTATCCACAAAATTAAGAAAGGGCTTTTACGATGGTTTGGTCATGTGGAGCGAATGAGTGATGAAAGAACGGCTAAAAGAAGTTTAAATTCAAGTGTGCCTGGATGTAAAAGCCGCGGAAGGCCGAGAAAGACATGGCATGATCAAGTACAAGTACTTGAAAGTGGAAATGTGAAAAGTCGGAATAATCGGCGTATGTGCATGAGAATGATGTATGAATGTAAGAGGAAGCAAAGGAAGTATGTCAGGACAGAGTGGTATGGCGTTGTATCCTCCCTGCCTACCCTTACGGAGAAATGGCGTGATGGTTAGTTAGTTAGACGGCATCGCATACGTTTTTCATACATTTTTACGACGTCAATTTTATGATATGCAAATATATTTTTATTTAATACCAGCGCTGCGATTCTGTTAATTTAGTCGAACTACTGCGCATACGATTTTGTACTGAATTCGTATGCGCAGAAGTGTCTTCAACCTTTGTAGAATCGCAGCGCAGGTAATTAATCCTCTGTCGTTATGATTCATTTTCCTTTGATAAATGTAAGCGTCGGCGTCATCTATCTTAGTTTCTTTTCCTTCCATATCATTATTACTTTAGTTTAACCTTCTTGCTTCTATCGAAATGGTTATATTAAAATAATGAAACTAGTATAAAACTATCAAACCCATCCACGCGCTTGGTTGCTGCAGGATGTGTTGAACTCTAGCCTCTTTCAATATTGCGCAGCGCCCTTGAGGTGATTAGTAATAAACATTGCGCTTTACAAATGATCCAATAAACAATAAGTTGATTGAACAGCCTAATTACTTTGAAAAGTAGCAGTAGAAGATTGGATAAGTATTTTTGGTAGATTTTGGAGATGATATTATTTTTTTATAAATACAATAAAATAAGAAACAATTAATGTGTTTTAAACATATATTTAAATAAAGGTACATGAAATTTTAATTAACAGTTATTACTATAATATAAAATGAACATGTGAAAACTATATACATTTTTTTCCTTACACATAAATTACTTTTTTTAGTAATAAATAATAATCAACCTTATTTAACTTTATTAATCAGTTTTAATACGGGATTTTTAAATTATTGTGCTCAATGGCTCAACATAAATTAGTACCTGGTCAGAGAATGAATATAATAAAAAGGGGTTTCTCGTTAATTGAGTGGAATAAAAAATGTAATTATAGTCAAATCAGTTTAGTTTTATACATTAAGTTTTAATATTTTTACCAATTTTCCTGAATTTGAGTTAAATAATGTAATTTAAAAAATATGTATTTTTAACTTTAAAACTTGGACGACTACAAATTATTATAGTATATTAACGATATATTAATTGACTGTGAAATAAATTTAAAAAATACAATATCTTCAATGAAAAAATATTTTTTGACAATCACAATTTAGGTAATTTATGTTAATTTATTAAAGCCTTTTTTAATACCAGAAAAGTAGTGAAATGGCTTAAAACATCATTATGTAATAATATTTTGTATTTTAATTAAAACACTGTTGACTAAAAAAATAAGACTACAATATTTTTTATTAGATTAGATACTATGTAAAGAAAGTATATTAAGTATTTTAACAAAAGTTATTTCAAATAAATATATTAAAAAATACTTGATTTAATTGTCTTGATTGTTACTTTATATTATAGGTAAAAGCAGTAAAAAATAAATTAATGAATATAATATAACATTATTTTGAAAAGAATAAATAATAAATAAATTATAAGGACACACACTGAGAAATAGCATAATTATTAATTGACTTTACTATACCGAGGAGTGGCCAAATCAGCTTAACCAAGACCATGTAGATTTTACAGGAATTAAACAAATGATAATAATTGACCAACATATTGAATTGACATGTAAAACAGCGTTATACTTTGAAAACGTTTGAACATTAATTTGCCAAAAAAGTAAGTTAAGATAATTTAGGGTCACACACCGATATTATAATTTTAATGACAAAATTTCCATAGAAAATATTAATTGCCATTAAATTAAACAGTTTTATTTTAACTATAACATTTTATTGTTATAATCCAGTCAAGAGGATAAAAATAAAATGCAAGTTAAAAAGAAGTTTTTTTACAATTAGGAATTACGACTACTACTACTTTCCCTTATCCGAACCCAATGGTGCACAGGGCACTGCATTGGTACACCAAGTGCAGTGAATCTTGATATTTTTTACATGAAGGCAAGATGATCAGTCTTACGCTTCAGCGAATGTCCAAGGTATCACATACGAAATATTTTTATTTGAAAATCGATTTCAAATAAATATTTCATATGGACCGGGAATCGTTCCCGCGACTTCAGGCACGAATTATTTATCTTTGTGTATTTTACACAAAACCTGTTTGAATTAAGAGGTTTTTTAATGCAATAAATAGTAAAATATGTTTGCTTGTACTTAACGTTTTGGTCATTTCATTTCAGACTACAATATTAGGTATGTTATTTGTATATATTACACTATGTATGCAATGGAAATCGCTATATGAAAGTACCTACTATGACGCACTCGTGACGAAGTTTCGTAAAAATTGATAAATAATCTTTGAAGATTATTTATCAATCAATATCAGTGTGTCATAGCATTAACTTGAGTAAGTGCTATCGTTTTTTAATATATTAATATCATTAGAAAAAATCCTAAGCAAAACGTATAACATATTATAGAAAAACATTTTTAAAATTGAAATGTAAAGATTTATCTCTATAAAATATAATTGAATAGTGGAATGTTTTTTGTATTAAATAAAAAAAACAGCAACATACATACATACATACATACATATATTATGTACAAATACCTTAAATAAAAAATAATTAAAAATATTATTTTTATAATGAAAAATGACGTTTAAGTATGTGTCAAAATGTTTATCTGGAAAATAGTTTAAGTGACTGTTGATTTGAACTATTTTCGTAGTAATAATAATAATGTATATAATGGAAGCCACTGACGTCAAGTAATGACGTCACAATGCGACGTCCACTCATATTATTGAGACTGATTTTCTAATTCTCCTCTTTTGAATTGGTCCCTGAGAACCGTTTTAAAATGGCCCCCTCACTGAAATTTGTATTTATTAATTTGTTATACCATAGCTACATTATAAATAGTTCTAATTATACTAATTTGGACAACAAACCTTGTTTACTTAAAAATTTTATGCTCGGGAAGAAAATTGGGTACAATTTACCCCTTTTCCGTGTAATAATTATATTTTTTAATAAATATATCAGCGCTTTAAGATTTTTTACTTTGCGAAATAGCTTAAACACGGGGAAAATGTCTTAAAATGTTGAATAAAGCATTAAAGTTGGTTGGAAGATACTGCCATTTGGCAATAAGCTCGCCCATGTATGTCGGAATACACGGAGTTACAAAACTCGTAGTACAACCCGAAAACTGATAAATTTACATAATATTTGGAGTTGAATGTGTAATATGACTTTTGAATCTGAGCTTAGAAAAAAAGTCCTTGTGAAAGCTTTCAAAAGTACCGTAGATTAAGTAAAATTGCACCGATTCCTATTAAAATTAGATTTTTGCATGTTTCTTTTATGGATAGTATTAATTTGACAGAATTTAAAAAAAAAAAAATTCCCCCAATTTTCTCGAAAGCTATGGGTCAAATAAAATATACTAAATCAACTCCCAATTTGACTAGGATTCATTAGTTTCCCACTTGTAAATCGACGTTTTGTTACACGCCACGGTGTATAGGTGAACACCGCGGTATAATCTAATAAGATTCAAATTAATAAGTTAATAATTAAAACATTTTTTGTATTTACATGCTAACACGGGAAGTTGAATGATTGATGAATGAAAAAAATATTTTTTTAGTTGCACATTTAAGCAAGTAAGTAAGATTAAGTCCATAACGCGCTCGGTCGGTGCAAATGTCGGTCAATTTTTTTAGCTTCACACGTGTTATGTTTTATAGGTGTTTAATTAACATATTTTTTTTTTTATTAGTTTATTTATTTCACGTTTTATTAAATAAATTTTACAACAGTTTAATAGGCACATGTACTAAAATTTCATTAAAAAATATTAACAACATCATAAAAAATAATATTATACAAGTTCAACCATGAAGTTCCATATATAATGTAAATACGAAAATACATCAAATTCTTTCTATTTTGTTAGATAATAATACATGTATGTTTTTTTTGTCCTGAAAATAATTTCAGTCCTATAACTTTATTAGCAGACTACTCCATGTACCAATGTTGTTTGCCAGTTACATCCAAATATCACAATAAACACGGAGATTATCAACACTATTTGGCTACAATATAATGTATGAAGTTCGCTGAGAGTAGTTATTACAGAGACCAGACTAAATTGATTTTTAAAAAGGAATATAGAATCCTGGTATTTACAGACTAAGCAGATATTAATAATTCTTTTATATTAAAAATAGGAATCATGTATAAATTTTTTTATACAAAGATGTTTTTTTTGTTTGTACATTTTTATTTATTTAAATTATTATAGACATAAAGTACAGAGTTATTTAAATAAATTTACCTGAAATTCAGATTTGTTTCATTGTTGAATTTCAGATTGAAAAGTGAATAAAAAAAAAAGTGATTTTTATTTTATTTAAAAAAAGTTTACAATGATTTACAAAGTTAATGGTAATAATATAAATAACGTTCGGATTTGATGTTTAATAATGTCATATAAAATACTTTTCTAATTCCTTTAGTCAAAGTAGTCGATCACAGTTATACACACATATACAAACATAATATTTAGAAATGTATTTTTTTTTAATTTCTCTGTTTTTGTGTAGGTACCTACATGTTTTATTTTTTCTCTGTTTTGAAATACTTGAAATCATTGTAAATTGAACACAAAATATTTTCTGAACCATAAAACTACGGAAAATGATCACTTTTGATTTAGCAGTAACTTAATAGTATAATAAATAGCCATGTGATTAAAGTTGGAAATAATAGTTGAAAACATAAAATTTTATCATATCATGAATATTGACTAACTTCATAGATACTTATTTTTGGGCAGTTATTTCTGACATATGAAAGCTGCCATAAAGTTTAAACATTTCCATAAGATCACAAAACTAACATGTTGATTTTATAACATGATTTTCAGTAATTTTTCTTTTTAGTTTGTATTGTGCAATTACAAACAGAAATTAGGCATGATTATTTTCTTAAACGTCAATGATTTTGGTCATTAAAAATATTAGCGAGTTTCTATAAATATGTAAGTAAGAATATACATTCTTGATAAATCATTTAAACATTTTTTTGCCGTTGAAAATATTTATGAACTATAAAAAATAATGTCTTTTTATCTTATTTAAATATATTTTATAATATAATTGGGGAAATGTATGTACACATAAAAATGTGTATTGGACCCAAATTGGACCTCAAAAAACCATTTTTTATAAATCTTGTGGATATTCCACGGTTAAACCACGGTTTATTTAATTTAATTTAAAAAAACATAATTTCGTTAGCAATCTATTGTAAGAATTCATGATACAAAAATACTACGCCAAAATATTTCATGTTTTTTAAAATTCCGATTAAAATAAAACCTATCGCACTTACTCTAATAAATAATAAATAATTAGCTAGCATTAAATAATAAGGTTTCATGGAACCATTTAAAGTATAAAATACTATGTAAATGCTTAGCACTCTTGGTATACAATAATAAAACATTATTTAATAATGTAAAATTTATTTACAAAAATATGTCTTTTAGTTAAATCACTCGAATTATCTATCACTTCACTAATAAATATTGTCAAAATTGTCCCTTTCAATAAATAAAAACACTAAAGTTGGTACTTTACATAATATTATCTAGGTTCTGTGACTAGTTATATGATTTCCGATTAATTTAATTTTTACTTTTAAAGAAGACCTTAAAAAACAGTAAATTACAAGTACAGACTTTGTATTTCCAAAAATTAAATTTAATAAACATTTTTCTAGATAGATCTTCCACATTCGTTGTTATTAATTTTACATTGTGTAACAAAACTCGATGTACAAGCGGGAAACCAGTGAATCTACATAATTTTGGAGTCGATTTTGTAGATTTTTTGTTTTATTTGACTCAAAGTTTTCCAGAAAATTGAGTAAGAATTAAATTATTTTTCGAGAATTAAAAGAATTATTCATACTATGAAAAGAAGACAATAGCAAAAACTGAATATTAACAAGAATTAGTTAATATTTTACTTAAGCTAAGTTAAGCTTTGAGACATGAGTTTTTTTTAATTTCAGATTTAAAAATCATCTTACACATTCGAGTCCAAATATGATGTTGATTCACCAGTTTTCGGGTTGTACTACGAGTTTTGTTACTCCATGTATAAAAAATAATAACAGCAAGAATATAGAGGAATAAGAACATATTGAATCACCATTATCTTGCCAAAAAAGTGAGATCAGTAGGGATAAAAAAAAACGAAAATCATATTAACCGAGTCTCATAACATTCCAGGTGACTAGCACTCCTCCTTGGTGAGCGGGGCGGCGGGGGCGGTGGGGGGCGGGCGGGCGGCACGAGGGGCAGCGCCCCCGGCTCGGCGGCGGCGCGCTGCAGCCGGCGCAGGCGCTTCTTGTCGCGCTCGCGCTGGAAGTAGAGGCGCAGGTAGTAGCACGGGAACACCACGCACTGGCCGCCCGCCTCCTCCGCGTCGATGTACACCCCGCGCACCATCACCGAGTTGGCGCAGTTCAGCAGCATCAGCAGCGCCAGGCAGCCCGCGTGCGTGATCCAGTTGCTGAGCATCGGGTTATCTGCGGGCGAGTCACACGCTACAGGCTACAGTATAGTCTACAGGGACAGGGCGGGCGGGAGGCGGCACGTACCTGGCAGGAAGTAGATGTCGAGCAGCATCCACACGCTGCGCCACACGTTGATGGTGGCCACGAAGCTGAGCAGCAGGAACAGGTCGGCTAGCAGCAGGCGGCGCGCGGCCTGCAGGTGTGCGCAGGCGCGCCTCGCCAGCGGCTGCAGCAGGAATGTCACTACGGCCAGCCCGTACCCAGCACCTAAACCGTTCAAAATATTTACTGTGTAGTTGGTCGGGTGGTCGGGGTGTCGTTGGTCGTTACCCCATTGCGCAATGGTAGTTTTACAGGTTTTTTGTCAAATTGAAGTTTTAAGCCCATTCTTCAAAATTCATTCCTACTTTACAAGCGTTACGTTATAATAGGGGTATTTGAATATTTTGCACAAAACGTCGTGTACATAATATAATATATCAATGCGATTCAAGGAGACAGTTTTTTTATTCATCGAAAATATCGAGATTTATCTTATTTATACATATTTATGTATTTTATTTTCCATTTTATGTATGACTAGAAAGGTTAATTCAATTTAGATTGAGTTATAATAACCTAAACCCGAAACCCGTTGTAGTGTAAATTCTATTTTTATGCAGTTACAATCAGTGAAATAATTACACAGTGAATAATTAATTAATTTAAATAAACTTTTTGAGATATTTTACGGTTTTGAACACTTTTTTTATTTGTTTTATAAATCGACCCTTTGAGCAACAAATGTAGTAAAAGCCCAAAAATTATTAAGGCCAAAGTGAACTTTACAACACTTCTATCAACCGATTGCGTAGATTTATAGCCTAAATGAGTTTTGACTTTTAACTACATTTTATAGCTCGAAGGGTCGATATTTGTTTTACTAAATTTGAAAGCTAGCGCCAAATTAATAATTCGTAATAACGTGGAATGTGTTACATCTAGACAAAGAATTATATCTTTTACTCTGGTATATAATAATAATATGTACTAATAATGTATTTAGAGAAGTATCAATTTATTGGATATTTTATATTCGAATGAAAATCTAATCATATTCTCTGAAAATACAGACATTAGAGTTTGATTTAGCGGACAGCTGAAACTAATATATAATTTTTATATTCATGTTTGTAGATTCTCTTAATGCTCGTTATTTTATGGTTGGTCACGTGTTTTATACGAGGGATACAAAAATATCACTGTATCACGCTTTGTTAGTAGAAGCTTGGGACCTTATCATTTATTTATTATATTTTATATTAATAGTTGAAGTGAAGCTATGTTTTGGAAAAAGTACCAAAGTTTTATTAATTTTCGTTTCATGGGTTTTTTTAAAAGAAAAATTATGTAAGTACATAGATCAGCAACTAACCTATAAAGGGAACGTTTTTTAAGCAAAATTTTGTATTCCTACAGAAGCAATATTAGGTACTAACAGAGTTATAATACCAATCCGCAATCAGCACACAAAATTAATTCTTTACACAGTTAAGTTAAAAACGCGCGAGGAAAAATTGAAAAATTATAATGTTTTCCAAGCCCACTACCCACTAGTCATTATGTTTGACGAATGGATATTATGTGAAATAATCAACTCATTCATAGTTTTTCAGAATTGAGAATTCTCGCCCAATTATTCTGATCTGACAGATAATCGGGTTCGGTCCAGTTGTAGTGACCGTGGGTAGGTATATAGTATATAATTTTAGCATTCTGGCTTGCAATTACCAAATGGTTTAACTCGATATGTGTTAAGATTAATGGCAGATCCTTCCCGTGAAGTCATGTTTAATAGTGTAAGTGGTGACAAGGCTGCACACTCCAAGTGGCTTTTGTGAACCAATCATCGCACTTGCGGCACTTGGATTGTTCCAGGAAAATGCGAGGAAACCATTAGCCAGTACCAGCGGTACAATGCAGATTGGTCTTATTCAGTAACAATACAATTCGGTAGTTGTTCTCAATGCCGTTCCTTGCAAAGTAATTTGCTGAACTCAAAATATATACCCACACAATGTTCACTGGAGGTGACACGTGTCATCGGTCATATTATACAACAATGGAGTCATATTTCGTTTGATAATCTTATGTATGTACAAAAATAATGATACAGATACATTGTACGAAAAAAAAATTGGAAACTTGCCCAATTACAGGTTTCTACCGAAGGTAATAAAAAATGAATACGAACATGAACACACTTCGAATCTCATTATTTGTAATCACTACCTTGGGACTATGCTGCATATCGGTGACATATTGGCGACCACTCGCCATTAATATGGCGAACTCGATTCCAAAAAACTCAAGAGACTCGAGAAAACTACATTCTTGAAAATCCTTCGACAATCAAAGACGAGTGCTAAAGTGGCAACACTTTTTAACTCATGTCTCAGTGTTGTTAAATCTATTTTAAATTATTTAATTTACTGAAATTAGTTACCAATAATAAATAAATTTCTACCTAAAAATTATGGCAGCTCAACGGGTATACATTTATATTGTTAAAATTCATTTATCATTTTATAAAATGAAATACTCGTATTTGTAATATAAATATAATGTTGGTATCTGTAAGAGTTTCTGTTTATTCCAAATAATCAACAACACACGAAGAAAGTTTAGTAAATTTAACATTGCATTATGTTGCCAAGTTTTTACTGTGCTTTCTATTTTGAAATGT
>JAGVSP010000941.1:0-66739 GCA_022494985.1 Micrasema minimum
GACTTGAGTATTGAAATAAATAGGTACAAAAGCATAAACTTTTTATCAAAGATATTTTCCTGTTCAACAAAGCATTGAAAATATTGATATTCCATGAAATACTTGATTTATATCCGTACTGAAATACTATTATAAATTATTTCACCTAAAATACCTTTAATATTAAAAACAATAAAAACAACAAAAAGACTAGTTTAAAATGGCAAGAACTTTAGCATCACCCTAAAATATTTACATGCTCGGAATATTTTGAAAATAATTTCGCAAAATAGGAAAATAAATTTGGAAGGCCTTAACGAAAACCTCCAACAAAGAAAATGGATACAATACTTATCATACAACTCGGCCCTTCAAATTCATCGTTAGGGAATAAATATGTATTCCCGGAGAAATTTAGTCAGGCGTAAAATTTCCCTAGCAGATAAAATCTTTATATTGTTGTCACTGTCAAAGTCAAGTTCAACTTTTTTAGTAAATCAAAAACCTATACATATTTTTTTTAAATATGTGCCTTGATTTTATAATTTTGTTTGAATAGTGTACCTATTTGCAGAAGACTTACATTATCTTTATTGTTGTCACTTTTTTTTATACGTGGGTAAATAGACAAGCTTATACCTTTTTTAAAAGCACACAAAAGCCAATAAAAATAAACGTTTAAAGGAAAGCAACATAATGTGATTTTAAATAATGTCATATACATCATGTTAATTTTTTATTATTTATTTATATTTAATTTAGGTGTTACAAAACACTTTATTATTGTGTGCAAATAGAAAAACCTTAAACATAATTATTTAATATTACTTGCAATATAATATTTCTTAACCTAGCCTTAAATACATACACTTTTTTTTTTCTCTTCTGGTATTTCTTCAAACATTTTCACTGCTCGGTGCATTAACGAATTTTGTGACTTAGATTTTGTACTAAACGGTCTTTTTCTATTTCAATCATGAATTTTCAGATTTTTGATAATTTGCTTATTTTTACAAATTATTTTATTATTACCAAAATACATCGCCTGAAAAAGAATTCTTTTAACAACGAGGCTTTTTGACTCCATTATTTGATCATAGCTGTCAATGGACATATATTCAGTATTTTCAAAAGTTTAGGGTATTAATAATTAATTCATCTCATTTCCGTTTTATATTATGTGGTGCATAATATGCATTTCACGAATTATTTCCAAGGTAAGCGATTAGCCGCCAACCCAGTGCGTCTTTTCAATTTAGAATGCACGTCAAGTAACGCCCAAGACATTGAGAACTTGAGCATTTACTACGAATCACGTTTAGTTGAACCACGAGAATAGCATACCATTTTACTAGTTTTAATATTTTATTACCAATACACGTCTTTATGCAATTTAATTTATAATTATTGTCATTAATTAAATGCAATATTCTAAGCAATAATTCGTACCAAAGGAAACTAGGCCACTAGATAGAAATTGGCAATATTATACAATCTAGGCAATAAACAATCATTGAATAGAACGTTAAATTATCCTATATATTGGATTCTAAATAATCAAATATGACAAAGGGTCAGAATGACTTCGTTAAATTTTGCGAGTTACAAGATGGATATCTTGTTTCTATTTGTTATAGCCAATATCAATATTAACGTCAAATTTCTAATCTGTATGAACGTAAATTCAAAGAAAGCCATAGTCATTAAATTAATCTTAACTGGGACCTGATTATTAACATGAATTAAAATTTAATGCGTTCTGCATAATACCTATTATGTATTCTGAACTAAGATTAAACTCATCCTATGTGTATAAAAAAAACATATTTTCTTGATTCCCGTAGGGAGTCAACATGAAATATCTATTTACATGTAATTTTCATATTAAAATTTCATGCGTCATACCTTGGACTGGTACTGAAGCGTAAGACTGATCATCTTGCCTTCATGTAATTAATGATCAAGATACACTGCACTTGGTGTACCAATGCAGTGCCCTATGCACCATTGGGTGCGTATACAAGAGTAATAAAAAAAACATAATTTTAAAAACCGTCGACCTCGTGATATTATGGTTAACGCGCTGTTCTACCATGCATGATGTCTAGGGTTCAATTCCCGTTGGGGTCAGTGTGAAATATTTATTAAAATGTAATTTTTTCAAGAAATATTTTATAATATGTAAGTTGGCACTGAAGAGTAAGACTAATCATCTTGACCTCATGTTATGAAAATGATCAACTTCAATCCACTTGGTATAACAATGTAGTGCCCTATGCATAATTAATTTTATTATCACGTTAAGGGGCTCATCCACTTGACGTAAAATTTAAAAATAAAAGAAATCGTAATATAATCTAATTTTTACTTGTAAAATAGTAAAATCATAAATATAGGGATTATTTGAAAGTTTCTATTCCATCAACAGATGTTATAAAATACATTTCACATAGGTAGTAAATTAGTTGGGTGATTTTTATTAGCGATCTAACTTTTATAATAATTCATGTAACAGTGTGCTTAACGTGTCTTCCCTTAATATTAAATTGTGGCCAACACAAACTGTAAAAAGCCCTAAAAATACGGGGATGTAAATTAGATAAACTGAAAAGATAATTATTTCAACAAATATTTGCGTTAAATATTATTCGTAGGAATAAAAACTCTCCTAAGTAAAGAATAGCGTTTTACGTTTTTTTTGTTTTTTTTTTTTGTATTTCAAGCTGTTAGTTAAACAATGTAATGAATCTTACTAATAAATTAACAGTTTTGTTTACATGAAATTATGCAGGGTAAAATTATCTATGTTTTTTGTCATTTGACTTTAACATCATCATCAAACTTCTATTTTTAAATTCATTAATTTTCTATTCAACCCTATTTTTCTATTTTCCTAGTGCCAAAGGTGGAGATCGTGGACGAGCGAGGGGTGTCGATTTCCGACAAGTTCTACAAGGAGGGGGTCCATCATATGGAACTCCGTTGCGTCATCTCAAGAGTTCCACAGCTCACTGGCCAGGTATGTGTGTGTCTCACCAGGGACGGCAGCTTAATTACGACACCAAGAGGGGAGGAATCAGGTAAATATTCATAATAGTTATATAACCGTTCATGACGAGAGTTCCTCATGGAACTTTAAAAGCGTTAGCATTCTACATAATATTGTATCGTATGAAGACAATAAAGAGCTATAGCTTTAAATATAGATGTATAAGAGTTGGAGTACCCAGTATATTTTTACAATATATTCTGAAGCATAATTATATGCATGTATTTATGTATTTATAATATTTATATATACGCATTCCAAAATTGGCGTTTACATTTAATATATTTATATACATATATATAATTCAAAAGAAAACCTATACATTATCATTATTAATAAACTTTGTGATACCTTGGACTGATACTGTAGCGTATGACTGGTCACCTTACCTTCATGTAATAAATTGTTCAATATACACTGCACTTGGTGTACCGATGCAGTGCCCTATGCACCATTGGGTGCGGAGAGAAAGTAATAGAAGTAGTATTATACATTTATAACCCTCACAAAGACAAACTTATTATACAATTGAGTTCTGTATTTTGGAAACTTCACAGCATACCACATCAGCCACATACTCGTTGCCCAGGTTTATTGGCGAGTAAAATAAACATTTGTTATTATTATTAATACCATTATTCGTGTTATTTAAAATAAACGTGTATTTTGATTGACCTAAGAATAATTTATTTTTTAAAAAATCATACACATTTTGTATCTGATTATTGCAAGTAAATTAAACATGGAATAAAACTAATTTGATGATTTATATAGAAGAAAATAGACTATTGTATGTAATGATTATTAGACACGTTATCAGAAAAAAGACACGGATAAATATAACATACGAGTACGTCTTGGATACAGAATAAACATAATTCTGAAGGAAAACATTTTCTTACGAACGAATTTGTAACATCAGCTTCTACACGGATTCGCCACATGAACCAATAAAAATGTTTTCACTGAGATTCTTAGAAAAAGGATCGAATCGAAAAGAAAAAATTTTAACCCTTTTCAGGATATAAAAATGCTGCGTGCAGTGGATTTTCACTAAAGGAATAGAATTAAAAAAAAGATCATCAAAAAAGTTTTCCATGTCAAAATGTTCCCTTTCAAAATAATATTATGATTTTTGCCTGAGGCAGGCGTTCCAATTTCTTTTTAAAAATACATTCTATCATGATACAAACACAAGCACAATAGCTAAAAAAACTAGTGTATGTTATTCTGGATTTGGGCTAAAATCAGACTTTTTAAATGATTTAACCCTTATCTGGGTGACTGATTTCTTAATTGTTAAAATAACGTCCTGGAGTGTTTCTGTTAGTGTGCTCAGTTAAACAAAATGCCGCCTTTATAGCGCCTACATTACATTTGTTCTCCTCTATGGCTGCGAATCATGGCACTTAACCAGGGCCCAAAATAGCAGACTTCTAAGTTTTGAAAACAGGTGGTATCTTAGAAGAATATTAAGGGTACGGTGGTTTGACTTTGTAAGGAACACACAGAAATGAGGCAACGGACGCAGCAACCCTTGGTATCTACTGACATCCGGCGAAGGCGTTTCGGCTAGCTAGGCCATATACTACGTATGCCTCCCGAGAACCTTAACCATGCTTGCCTAGTTTACAAGGCATCCGGTTTTCGGCTCGGCAGTTTGCGACAAAACTGTGGGACGTGGACCTGACTTGGGAGGATGCACGAGAACTGGCGGCCAATCTCATGGCTTGGAGGCAGATTGTGGAATTCATAATATATATGATATTGTATGATGATGATGATGATGCTGCAGTGTCGTCGAAAACTCGTAAAATAGTCGATATATAAATATTATGTTAATACAATTCTACCAAAATTTTGCGTATTAGTTTATTATTTTCCCATTCATTAATAAATTTATTGAAAGTTTTTATATAATGTCTTGGTTTTTTACTAAATCCTAAAATCTTTTTTACAAAAATAAATATGTGTTATGTATGTATGTTATGTATGACTCTCAGTCAAAACTGTTAAAAAAACTTATTTAAACCACACGAATTAGGCACTATCTAAACTAATCCGTTAATAAAACGTTTTACGTAATTCATTTAAAATGAAAAACTTTGTATAGGGACCTATCTAAGCAATTTTTCGTTTTTTTTAGATCTATTAAATTGCCGGCCAAAGTAGATTCCTGCCAATAGACGGTCAACTTGAAAAGAAATCTATCTCTTTTTCACAGAAAAAACAGTTTGAGAAGAAATCTAGATATCTTCGAACAACTTTCAACATTAAATCCGCTTCTCGGGTATTCTAAATTCGCTGACTGTATCTTAAAAGTCAAATAAGACCCAAAACTGAATACATGAAATTTATTCATAGAACATTAATATTGCCAATCTTCGTTGAATGGATTATAAGGAATTAAGAATTATTATTAGGAATAAGAATTAATGAGAATGATCTGATTTTTTTTGTTTGTTTGTGTGTAATTATCGATTTTTTTTATGAATGGTATTAGACACTATTTTGTTATAAGTTTCGAGTGTATGAGGTATCAAGAGGTATGGAAATGTTAAATGGATATAGAGATATTGATTTTTTTAGTGTAAAACTTGAACAATTAAAAAACTAATAAAAGTTTAATAAAATCACTCGGGAATGGGCACAAAGAAAAAGGGTCTGGTACCTGTTTTGTGTCACTAAATAAAGAAAATAAAAAAACTTTTGGTTTGATAACGTCATAAGAAAACAATGATGAAAAATAGAATACTTTTATAATAAAATATTTAACCATGAGCAATTACTTGGGTTCGGTCATGCTCCTTGCTGTGATGGGAAATTAAAAAATCCTTTTAAAGGATCGGTTTGGTACTACCGAAAACATATTTACTTGGTCTGGAAGTGCACAATTTGGTGATTTCATTTCATATTTGGTGATGACAATTTCACTTTTCACTTTGTAGCTTGTGTGCTGCTGCTGTCTCCCTTCTACTCGGACGCATCGGCCAATGGAGTGGAAGAGAGATAGATGCGTCACAAACCGAACGCTTAGGCCGATCGTGCCTCTTGAACGCTTGTTCCGCGCTCTCGCTTGCACTCTCGGCTCAGCGGGAAACGTGACAATGAGTCATGCTTTTTTTCGTGTGTGCAGCTGGTGTTCATCGATTTATTAGACGTTATCACGTCAAAAATTAGTGGGATTAACCTTAAAACCCTAATTAGGGAATTAAAGATTTGATAAGATAGTAAAAGTTAGTCACAAAAAGTAATCGATCCTATTTAGAAACCAGACTTTTATAATGTCGTGAGTAAGATGAGAAAAAGTTGCCAAAAGAAATGGACCGACTAATCAGTCGAATAGAACTGAATAGACCAACTAATCGAGATCAGTCCGAACTCGGTTCAGTCGATAGGCGGCGCTAACATCATTCAATTGTTGGTATTCCTTGACCGATTTCCTTGTTTGTTTACCTGCTAATGATCGCGGTTTTTCAACAAATAATGAAAGGGAAGATCGTGTTTTTTGTTGTAACCGTGATGACGTTTTCACGTGACTCAAACCCAAAAATATTATTCACTTTGAGATGAATGTTTTTGGTTCTTTTTTATTTTTTATGAAAAGCAGAGCTTGTGAATAACACAATATGATTTATAGTTTTTTTTTTATTCATTGATTGACCTATGCACAGCATTATTTTTTTTTAAATCATGCCGTATTTTGTCTTTAAAAACACACACAAACCAAAAAATACCTACTCAGGTTAAAAGAAAATAGACCGTAAACATCGTGTTAAATTAATAACGTTAATCTTCGTTTATGCATTTTTTTCTGAAAAATTGAGGATGGAAACTTTTAAAGCAGTATAACGAGGCTCCTTTGAATGTTCCCGATTATAATTTTTTAAGTTCATCTATCGGACCCTTACAAAAAACACATTGAAAATTTTAAAGTATCAAATTCATTAATAGTAAACTTATTTAAAATATCAAATAACTTTATTGTGAAGGTAAAATATTTATATAAATATCTCTATAAACAAGTAATTAAATATTAATCATTCAAGACCTAGTGCGAACTTACAGAACTGTCAGAAGTAATTAATGTATGGAAAATACTGGGAGAAAACATTAGGGACAAAAAGTCAAGAAAACAATTCGTGCGGAAGTTAATCCGACGAAAATTAAATTGTTTCTCGTACCGAAATTTAAATTAAAGATTATTGTTTAAGATAACGGATTATTGTGCTCAAATTATAAATACTGTCTTGAATGAAATTAATTTAAACAACATGCCAAGTGCCAAGACAATTTTTCGATTAATTTTCGATTCTGCACTAGGTTCAATCAAATGAAATATTTTAAGGAAAATTGGATTATTGATTTGATGGTGTAAAGATATTTTAATAATTGAAAAATGTATAATAGTAGGATTAGAATAGTTAGGGAAAAAAATAATTAAGTGTAATGTTATAATATTAGTCTATGTAAAAATTATGTAGTACTAAATAAATATAAAAATTAAATAATATATATAACAGTAATCTGTTTAGCTGATGTTCACACAATTTCATGCCTAAAATATAAATAGCATTAAAGTAAAATTTAATTCAATATTAATTAATGGAAAAGTGGGTGTAGATTTAATACGTATAGTTATTGGAAATATCAAATATTATTATACATTTGAAGTATCAGACCCTTATAAATAAGGCAAATTTAATTTATTTCTAAAAACACTTACTTCGTGTTTGTAATTAAGATCCAATGTAAACCGGGCCAGAGATCGAGAAAGTAGACTCCAAGCAGGTTTAATCTACCTGCTTGTGGGTGTGATGGTGGGTTTACATGTATTTATTTGCTGATTATCCTTAATATTTAGAATGCTTTGTTTTTTAAAGAGGATCAATACCTAATCGATAAGGCATGTTCACAAGATAATTATTTTTTAACCTACTTATCGAAGTATTTTTGGCGATAAATGGATGTTTTTCCATTGCAATATCTTCACAAAATCCATTTCTGTACTTGAAATTCAATAATTCAATAATTAATGAATTTTAAAAATGTGTTTTGGCGGTATTGCCATCCCTAATCAGAACACTGTATTTGGCAAATAATTATTTATGTAAATTGATCTGATGTTTCCCAGTAGTGAGTGATGATTCTCTGTGTTAAGCTATCTCGTTGCATCGAAACGGAATAGCAATCCAATTCAGACCTAAAGTAAACTGCTGCATTTATCAACTTAGATCCTGTTAAATTGCTCAGAATTCCTAAACCACCCTCCTCCCTCTCCCCATATTTACAAAACAAACAAGCAAACAATCAAACAAAGGGTTAAACAGGCCGCTGATTTTAAAAATAAAAGTTCTATTCATAAACACTTAAAACCACAGCTCTTATTGTACGACGCCTTTTCAGTTCAGGGGTACTAAAATAATACGATTTTTTTTAAACCTGTAGCTGCTAAGTAGACATTTCCTCTCAGGAAAGCATTAATTAAATTAAAATTCACATCATAAATTTAATGACAGCGACTATAGTAGACAAAATTCGTTCCAAAACATTAATATTATAACAAAATATTGACTTGTTAAATAAAAACTTGTTATTTAGAGAATTTCATTGTGTAATTTCCTTCTTTTTCATATTAAGTTTCGGGGAAAAACGACCAATAAAATGTGTAAGCAATGTTTCCGACAATTTACCGTTTCTCATAAGAAAAACTGTTTATTTTCTTTAATAGAGATATATGTAGCATAAAGAAATTATGATTGGTACATTTTAAAAATTATGTGTTTTTGAAATAAATTGCGTTTTTTGCTTTTTTATTATTTTATTTTAATTGATTTAAAAAGCTTTCCATTTACAGTTACATGATTACAATGTTATTACATTATGTACCTAATATTATTTATGTAAAGAAACAGAAGACAATACAGAAAAAGGAGGAAAGAATCCCACATAAGCACCTATACTCATAAAAGTATATATTAAAATATAAATATAAGTGTCTATTCATAAATTTAATAACTGCGACAGTTAGAGAAAAAATTTGTTCCAAAACATTAAAAATAAACAAAACAGTGGAAAAATAATAATAACTTGCTTGCACATGAAGGCGATTGCATAATGCAAAAAATAATGCAGTTTAACTTAACCCAGCCAATGACAGGTCATAAGTTCTCTGTAAACGTCTAGATATCAATATTCCCTTCCAAACATTTCGTCTCTGTCGAAATGACAATTTATCAAAACTAAACAATGAAAATACTAATATGGCATTTTAATGTCGTCCAGTGAAACACCTAAACATCTAAGCGAAGATCTCCAACAGATGAAGGTTAAGCAATCTTGGATAGAATAATTACTGTATTATGCTCAAGGGCTTTAGCCACTATCGTATCGGTATCATTAATTCAAATTGATACACATTTGATGCTAAGTTATTATTCGCAAAGGTCATCAATAACACATTCGCATCAATTACACGTCTTAGGTAAACCGTTGATAACTGTAGCTGCTTATTATTTATCAGGCGTAATACTTTGCCAAGATGAAAAAGCTTTAATGATTATATTACCGTTTTATCATCATCATCATCATACCATATCCGCTCCTTGTGTGGAGCATATGGATTGCACAAACTGTCTCCAGGCCAAGCGATTGGCCGCCAGCTCTCATGCATTTATTCACAAAACGATCAAAAAAATATATTTTATATTGATTTGTTTGTACGAATTTTTTAACATTAAGTTGGAATTTTTTTAGTCTACTTACTAAAAAAAAATAGTACTTGAGAGCCAAAAGCTTCATCTTTTATATTATCGTTTGTCAAGAGACGCATTTCAGTGATTCTTAGCCATCGATCAATTTTAGCAACATGTTTATGTATTCTCCAATTTTTAATTTAATAAATACATTCATGTTATATACACCGTTTCCCACGATGAGACCGCGAAACTCCAGAGGGTGATTATTTATGATATTCTGAGAAAAAAAATCTTAATAAAGTTTTTCAAAAAACTTAATTCTAATTTCTTAAAAAAAATTGTTCGTTCGGTGACCAGAGCGGACCCCCACTCCTCCCCGCCCACCGCCACCCCGCCACCGCTAGCATTTCAAACAGAAGCCAGTATTACATAGTCGCTTTTTATTAATACTTTTTTAAAATTAATTATTAAAAATGCCGGATCAAAAAACTTTATAAGGATTTTTTTCTCAGAATACCATGAACAATCACCCTCCGGAGTTTTCGCGGTCTCATCGTGGGACACGGTGTATATATATATATATTTTTAAATTTATATAAAAATAAAGATAACTGAGGCTAAAAATCACTAAAATCCATCTTGTGATGAGGCTCTATGTCTCATGGGTAAAGGGGTTTGGAGATGAAGGAGTCCCCTTTTACCAGTGAAAGGTTTGGGGAAACGCCGGTGATGTTATATACGTTTATTCAGGTTACAATTATAGGTATTTAGTGTCTAGTGTTGAGTCAGAAAGTTGGTATAAGATGGTTGTGTTGCCTTGTATTGCTGACCCTCGGTATGTGCATTTATAGGATAGCAGTCCTTTGTTATTTGTGTTGTATGGTGGGGATAAACAGTCGTGTCCAAGTCCATATTGCAAGTGTGAACTGCAGTGTCAGCTAACGATTTTCTAGGTTGTCTACCCGTCTAGTAATAACTGATCTATCTGAATTATATTTGGACTTCCAACAAACAGGTACAGACATACCTATACTAGCAAAATTTTATTGCATAAAAAAGTTTCCTTGCTTCTGTAATTTCTGTATACCTGCAATATTTTGATAGTAAAGTTAATCTTGGGTTCTATTAACTTAGTTAAGTTAGTGTGTTGGACGAAGTTTATAGGATTAGCATATTAGCTTAGTATAACTTAATTAAGCTGAAATAAAGCGAATGTAGCATGTACTCAGGAGGCCTCGGGAGAACCTGAACCCGAACTGCCTCTTCTTTACGCCCGCAGGATCCCGCCGTTCTTGCAGACCATCCTACGGATGTATTCGGCGGAGCTGATAGATGCGGGCTTGACGTGGGAGGAGGCGAGAGAGCTGGCTAGTGACAGGGTCTCCTGGAGGGATCTAGCGATACCCACATGCTCCACATAGGGGCGAACGTGGAGAAAGAAGAAGAAGAAAGAGAATTGGTATTTCCTGAGAAAAAGAAGCACATATTATTTTACATAGAGCTTTATATATGTACAATTGTACATCATAATATTTTCCTACAAAAAGTCGGAATGTGTATTTTTATACATAATTCCGTTCCGTATGTGAAACACGTTCAAGCATCCTCCCAAGTCAGGTCCACATCCTATTGTTCTTAAGTAAACTGCCAATGAATTGATGGCGATTACGTGATGCTTTGTAAAAAAGATGAGCACAGCTAAGGCTTTTGGGAGGTATACTATACGTAGTAGTACATTATTACAGTAGGCTGCCGATACGCCTTCGCCGGATGACAGAAGATACCAAAGTTTATGCGTCTGTTGCCTCATGCCTATAGCGTAAGATTGATCATCTTGCCTTCATGTAACAAATTGTCTACATTATATTATATTTACTTCACTTGGTGTGCATATTAATGCGATACCGTATGCAACATTGGGTGCGGATAAAAGAAGTAGTCATAGTAGTCGTCGCATCATTATCTAAGTTACCAGAATACTTCATATTACGTTTTTTACGTACTTCGATAATTTTTTTCATATTTAAATATTTATTTTTGCAATTGTAATTTGCTAAATATTTTAATTATTTCTATAAGAATATAATTTGATAATTGTTTCTTTTAAATATTTTTAATTGTTACCTACCCACTGCTATTGCTATATTTATAATTCTACCATTGATTTACGTGTAAATTAAAAATTTTGTTAAAATTTATAAACACTTAAAGGCAATAAGTGCCGTGTATTTAAATAAAATGAATAATTTTAATAAAAGAAAATTCAATAATCTATACTTGGTGTTTAAAACTATATAAAAGACATTGAAAACAATAATCAATAAGTACGGAAGATATCCACTGACTGCTATATCACTTAGTTCGGGGTTATATTAAAATTCAGGTTTTTTTTACGGTTTTCCATCATAGGTACTCCCATTAAATATATTTCTTATCGTTTTATATTATATATAACCATACAAAATTTCAACACTGTTTTCAATCAAACCTGGCCACAACATTATAATAATTTCGATCAAGTGGCTAATATAGGGTTGGGGTGGAAGTTAATTAGGGCAGCCTTCTCACGGCTAATCTGCCCTGAGATCGTTCATCGGAAATCAGACGTGGGCGAGAACCCTAATCAACAGGATCGAAGTTACTTCAACTAATAAGTATTCCATATACCCAACATTATGTGTGATAGATTAGGAGTCAGAGGGGAGGGAGGATAACACCCCTGCGACTAAAGAAATGAAGTAGGTACCTACGTAGCTTATTTTGACCAAGTACTCGTACTTGTACCTTAAGAGAATACTCCACCACGTGACTCGCGGCCGCTTCCCACACAAACGTATTTCTCGATTTTCTCCCAGGAATTTAATATTAGAACAATGATTTTTTCACACATTTTAGATGTTAACCAGATGCATGTCAGCGTAAAACGCGGTTTGTAAATATAATTTTATGATGCGACAACTTACTGTTTGTCTAGTCCGGTAATTTAAAAAAATGGCGTTTGTTGTTTTGACTTCTTTTTTTATGTATTCAGAGTAGGAGTCGTGGAATTTAGTGGAATCTTTAGGAGATGAATCTGTTAAAAATTATACCAGTCTGAATACGCTGTTTTAAATACATAAGAAACTGTTGCAATGGTTTGCAAATTAAATTGTTTTAAAAAGTCATCTCATCAAATTTAATATTATGGTGCAGTTTTCCATAAGATTTTTTACGTAGACCACATGTGACCTAATTATATTACAGCAACCCCTTTCTCATGGGGGATTATTGCTGTTGGCGCCATTGTAGACCCGGGGTGGTAGACATAAAGCCACTAAACAATAGGGTAATCACCCCTAACTAGGGGATGATTCAATTCCGTGCACTCGACATTATAAAATGGCGGTGATACCAGCACTTTAGACTCTATGACGGAAAAATTCAATGAAGGCATCCCTTAACCAATCACAACATGAAGCTTTTGTGTTCGATTGTCAGTAAAATTACATAATAATTTTGCGGTTGCATTTATGATATTGTTTATCTCTGTGATCCTTCTGACTTCTGACATGTCAAATTAAAGGTGTAAAATGAATGCATATCACGTTTCAATTCAACATTTTTCAAATTTTATTATTTAACCTTGTTACTATTATACGTTCAATATTAAAAAACATATGTACCTACAAAATTGACCCATAGCATATTTCAATATGCATTTCTGCGATTAGAATTGAATTTAGAATGAACTCATTTACTCATGCCGTTTTCATGAAGGGGTACGCAGAAAGAATAGAACGCCACACCCACTCTGGCTTACTTTTCTTGCTTCCTCCACATTCATATATCTCGTGCACGCACGCCGAATATTCCGACTTTTCACATGACCATGGTCTAAGCACTTGTACTTGATCATGCGACGTCTTTCTCGACCTTCCTCAAATTCTACATCCAGACACACTCGCATCATAAGGTTGTTAAATAATTACTGATAGTTGAAAAACAGTGCACAATTCCATCATAATTTCATAATTTTCTTAAAAAATATATTTTATTGAACTGGAAATATCTTAGTTTGAGATGAGGGGATTTACAATTTGAACAAAACTGTAAATTTAAGTTTATTTGTTTTTTACTATTCCATAAATAAAAAAAAAAACTGAGTACCTATCATTGGAAAAAATTACCCAAACAAGCACTTTTTTACTACGCCATTAATATTCGTTCCCTTTACTGCGCAAATGAAGTATGGCGTACACTGATTTGTGTGAAAATGGCTCTTTCAGCGGTACATTAAAATACTCGATTAATTTATTCCTTTCACACTTTGACCATTCATTATTCCTGCAAACCGGAATTGAGTTATGGGCTTCACACTGGAAGCATTTTAATAGAAGTCTAATTGATTTGCGAACTTTTAGATAGAATCTCGAATTGCTTTACTATTGTAACTTGCGTAGTGAAAAATGAATAAGGATACATGTTAGGTGAAGGGAGTTTATTAATTTAACTTAAGTTAAGGATATTTGAAGTATGAAAAATAATATGTTTAAAATAAGTGTTTCTTTTAATGTAGTCTTAATTTACGTAATAATATTGTATTTTTTTTAAATTTTCATGTGGAATTCTTTCCTCTTTCAACATCATTATCATCATACCACATGCGCTCCCTATGTGGAGCATATGGATTCCACATACTGACTCCAAGCCAAGCGATCGGCCGCTAGTTCCCGCGCATCCTACCAGGTCAGGGCAAGGTCTCGCAGCTCTGACTCAATCTGCCAACGGATTGTCAACAGCGGACGTTCAGGACGCCAAAAACCTGATGCCTTGTAAAATAGGCAAGCATGGTGGTGGCTCTCGGGAGGCTTACGTAGTATATGACCTAGCCAGCCGAAACGTCTACGCCGAATGACAGTAGATACGAAGGGTTGGTGCGTTGGTACAAAGTTATTATAAAATAAATCTGAAAAAAACAATACTTACTTGAAAAAAATTTAGAAATTTTAAAAAAATATATATGTAAAAAAAAATTAGAAAATTAGAAACTAAAAAAGTAAACTGATGAACAAAAAGTGATATAATATCATAAAATTGCTTTTTGACACGTTTGGAATCTATTTTTAAGTATAAAATATCTATCGTCCAAGTCTAATGTATCTACCTTTTTACGTCATTTTATTTTATTTTCAAAAATAGTTTAAATGTTATCTGTTTTACAAATTGACACATCTCAACAGAGACGAGAAATTTTGGAAGGGCATATGGATTTCTAGGAGTTTTACAGGCTTATGACCTGTCATTGGCTGGGTTAAGTGGCCACTTTATGTATTACAACATTCCCCATTTCATCTAGTATTTGATATCCATATCTGCCAATATACTGTAAAATGGCCGTTTTATTAGTCAATATCTGTTTTATTAGTGCTTCACATTTTTATAACATTGTTAGCCATTCACACCATTCCAAGCTGTCATTATTTATTTATTATATGAATAACCATTTTGTATTTTCTTAATTTATTTATGGGTGTTGGCTCAGAAGTAATTTCGTGGTCTGTGATTTTAGAGCTTGCCGGTTGAAATCCACTCTAATTACATATGTCACAATCAAACACGAATAAGAAAGACCATACGAAATAAACACATTCAATCTTAATCCAATACATACAAACTCTGATTGAAAAACATATTTAAATACCAATCTTTAAGGGCTCTACGATGTATTGTTTAATTATTTTTTTAAACTACATTTTGAGTGTGTCCAACTACGTGTAGACAAAAACTGGATTTCACCAATTTCAATTTTCTTAATGGATGACAGAGAGTGTTCACATGTAAAGCGTCGCGCCATTTTTTATTGAATATTGGCAGATATGGAGATCAAATATAGGTTGGATATGGGGGAATGCTTGTAATACATCAAGTCGGCCTTTCTTAACCCAGCCAATGACAGGTCATAAAGCCCTGTAAATCGCCTAGATATTCCAGATTCCTCCCCTCCCAAATTTCTCGTCTCTGTTAAGATGTCAAATTGGAATTATTTTTTTCTTTATGGGGTGGTTTATTATATTGGGATAATTAAAATTATAATTTTTAAAATTAATAATGATATAATCTGAAAAAAAATACATTAAAAAAAAAAATTAAAAAATATAATTATTAACTTAATGCAATCCCAACATATTATCTAACAAAACAATTGATTTTGGAAGAAGGCGACTCACTCAGACCCATGATAGGTGACTCTAACTCACTCAGGACGTAATAAGGTATGTGCAAGCCTGGACCGGATTCATTTTTTTATTTACACTACGCTTAGCTTACATATGTAGTGCCTATGCGTCAGTACTGCCTGGAAAAAATAAAATAAAAAAACAAGAAAATTAGTATCTTTTTCAAATCGCATACCTACTCAATTGAACCCCGTAACTTAATTATACATACAGGACATACATGTACTTTCAAACGTTAACAAACGTGAAGACCTGGTTTGTGAATTAAATTGCTAAATTGTGTCCTTTACGCACTTAAAAATAATTTGTGCGTATTTACGAATAATTAATTTCATAAGGAGAATGACAAAATAAGCAGAAAAGCTTCAGATAATTTATTACAAAAGTTGAGTCCTATGTGTACAGCCAAATGAAGTCTTGTTTATGTTTTCATGTACATAATATGTTCTACATTATAACATATTTGATATTATACTTAATTACTATGGTATAATATATGCTTAACATACGGAGGAAGAAATATTTCATGTTTAGTGAAACATGACATAATTTTATAATTTTCGTATTTTTATCTGTTATGCCTAGTTGACATAGTTAGTAGATACATAGCTGGTTACCATGCATGAGATCGCGGGTTCTATGCCCGATGGGGTCCATACAAATGCTAATTTATGTGTTTTTTTCATATGTTTTACATTGGACTGGTGCTGAACCGTAAGACTTGTAGTCTTCATGAAATAAATTACGAGAAAAATCGAGATACACTGCATTTGTTGTACCAATGTTGTGCCCTATGCACCATTATTCAGGGACGGATAAGAAAATAATTAGTATTTTTGATTAATTTCTTCTCATCAACAAAGTAAATGTACATGTTCATTTCAGGATACGTCAGCAATAATGTATGCATATTAATTATTAATTAATTAATTGAAACAACAAAATGTCGCTTCAGTAATAACATATAATATTAAATATCTCATAAAAATGACACTATGTATTATGTGGCTGCCTCCCGTAGCGTAATGGCTAAGACGCTAGACTCACGATACGGAGGTTCTGGGTTCAATTCCTGTGTGTGAACACAAAAGTTAAAAGTAATTTTTCTTTAGTCTGGGTGTTTATGATGTTGTTCCCTTCTGTAATGGGACCTCCTGGCCTATTGAGCGCGGTTAAATAATAATGTGTGTTTAGTGTTCTACTAATCTTAAAAAGCGATTTAAGAGATAAAAACGGATATTCTATTTATTTTAACTTTTAAAATCTGAAAACGTTTAGTATCTACACAATTCTATAGCCATATAAAAATCTATATATTTTCATATAATACAAGCAAATACATACATACAATGTGAGCTTTTAGTTTTAGAATTATTTTTAATTCCTGGACTTATAGATGAAGAACATTTTATTTAATTTTACGCAGTGCGGTTTAATAAAACATATTTGAAACAAAAGTGTTCTGTGTTAACCATATTATGCACTAGCTCAGTATGGATTATAACTTGATACACGGAGTAACAAAACTCGTAGTAGTATAACCCTGAAAAACTTGGTGTACTCTCTGTCTTATTTGAAGTCGATCGTGTACATAGGTAATATTGCTTTTTAATTTCGGGGTTTTAAATTTTTTGAGCTTTCATAAGCGGCATATCTTTATGCTTAGACTGCATTCACTCATATATATTTTTGACTTAATAATATCTTATATTTGATAACTCTCGAGTGACACAATTATAAAAAAATACAATTAGTAATCATAAAGGTTGAACATGTTAATGGTGAGGATATTACTAAATTTTTAATTTAAGCTGAATATAACAATTTATTGTTTTCTAAACGTTAGGGTGGCATTTTAATTGACCTCCCTCTGGAGCTTATTACAAAGGATGATAAGGTTTTTTTAAAATTATTTAATTCCTTACTCCATCTAATCGGCTTTAATAAAGTTTTCATCAAAAATGAAAAAAAAAGGTCCCGCCCTATAAAGGGTTAATAGTGAAAATCGTACCTACCAAAGGGGTCTAGTGGTGTAGCGGAAGGGTGTTGGGTTGTCCATGGATGAAGGTCGCAGGGCTCAATTTCCCAAAAGGGGGTAAATGTACAATATTAATTTGAATATAATTTTCACATTAAAATATTTCGTATGTGATAAATTGGACTGACGCTGAAGCTTAAGATTGATTATTTTGCCTTCATGATTACAATTATCGAGATTCTCTGCGCTTTTTGTACCAATGTTGTGCCCTATGCACCATTGAGTGCGGATAAGGGAAGATTAGAGTATTAGTAATGCATGCGTCTAATTGCATTCCACAAACTGCCTCCAAGCTAAGTGATCGGCCGCTTATTCTCGTACATACTTCTTAGTCTCCACGTATCGTTGTTCTGGTGTAAACTTTCGGCAAATACCCAAAATCTAATGCCTTGTTAAATAAGCAAGCGGCTCTACGTATTATGTATATAGCCCAACCAGCCGAAACACCTTCGCATGATGACAATAGATACCAAAGCCCGCTGCGTCCGTTTCCTCATCTCTTTGTCCGTTACAAGTTAAAATCACCGCACAATTTGAATAACTTTTACATACAAAAATATTATTCAAAATCTTGTCAGATTAAAAGTGAAATCCTTAAAAACTTTCATCTACGAAATTTCTTTGAAACTCGTCAGGCTAATTTATATCTTAGACGTCGGATTTAAAATTTGGTCTCTGACAGGTAAATCAAAACTATTTTAATTAATTCTCGTCCTCGTTTTCTATTCTTGTGGTTTTTGATCAGTTCTCCTTAAATCTTTCCTGAAAATTTAATTTTACTCGCTTATATTCTGATCTGTGATACGATAATCTATTTTCGGCAAATAAATCAAGTATTTTAGACGCCGAAACAAAACAAGATCCGCCTTCATTGGATAACAATTATATTATATTAAATAGTTTGTCTAATTTACTATAAAAACTACTAATTTATTACTCAGACAAAAATAAAAAAGGAATTCGGGTAAATTCCCACTGTCTAATCTTAATTTATATATTTTTATTTATTTATATTTTAATGTTGTGCACACAGTTATATATTAGGTACAATGAACTCAAGATCAATTGAAGGTAATATTAAATACAACATAACACCAATTTCGTGCACAACACAATGTACACAGTCAAATTTCTAAAGACATGAAAGTGAGCAAAAAAAATAGTATACAAAAGTGATTATGTTATGTCATGTGTATGTTGTGTTGTGGTATGTGTGTGGAGGTGTGGTGTACGTCTTGGGAAATCTGAATATTTAAGCGCAGGAGACAATATGTATGTTTATAATAAGTTTGCGCTACTAGCCTCCAAAGTCGTGAACCCCCTCAACTTCACCCAATGCTCTAATAATAGTTGCTAAAACACATTCAAGCTGTTATCTGAGCATACGAGTATAATATTATTGCATATAATAACAATTACATAATTATACGAAAGATGGCGACTCACTCAGTAGCGACCCATGACAGTGATCATGGCCCGACTCACTAGATAATCCGTGTCGAGTATGGGCATCTTATTACAATATCTACGTGTTTACAGCGATCTTTACAATAATCCGTATCCGACTAAGTTTATCGACCACTTAATGTGTTAAATATAAAACGTATTGTGGACTTTTATTTTCTTTCTTTACCCCTTTACTTAAATGGCGAAATGATTAGTTAGTTAAGAAAACATAAAAGAGAGATTTTATGGTTTTGGTACTTTATTACAAAAAGTATAATGTTTTGAACAATTTTCCTTTTAGGGTAAGGTTTTCTTGTTTTTATAAATAATTATATTTTTAGATTTTACTAAATCCGTACAATTTTTCGCTTGAAAGCAAAAATAATAATGGAAAACAAGGATTATTAAAATCTCATGTGAAATTAAACCTTTCATAGTATTTCAAAAACCTTTTTTATTGTTATTGGATACGCTTTGGGTAAGTTTCTGAAATTTCCCAAATAAAAAGTATTCAATTCAAAATATAACGTAAAACGTTTAAAGTTCTGGGCGACTTGACTTGGTTCCACGATAGCTTTAAAGGCAATCTTGTTAAAATATACAAAGAGTAAATAGGAATTTTCTTTTCTTTTTTTAGATATGGAAAGCGAGAGGTTGGGTTTCGTATTGGGCATTAAATGTTTGACTAATACATGAACACACTGACTTTTCTTAGTGATTATAATAAAAATCTTCGCTTCGTCCTGTAAAGAATTATGCACTGATATCAAAATGAAAAAGGAATATTTTCCATGAAAAAATTTATGCAAATAAATGTATTTATACTTAGATCTTCATGTAATACATCTTATAGTGCCATATCAAACCATTCATTTTATCGTTCAACGATTTTAAACATTTCTATCTAGTGCCAATTCCAGAATATACATCATTTTACTAAAATTAAAATCACGACAATAACCTTGTGTTTTCATTCATTATACAGGGTTGTAACAAAACTCGATGTACAAGCGGGAAAACTGGTGAATCTACAGCGTATTTGGAGACGATTGTGTAATATTACTTTTTATCTGGGCTTGATAATTTTTTTTTAATTTTTCTTCAAAAAGTTTTCATAAGTATGGCAGATTAAGTAAAATGGCTCAAATTCTTATTAAAACGTCGTGTTTTAAAATTTTGTTTTCTTAATGGATAGTATTAATTTGAGTAAATACATGATATTTGATATACAAATTTGCAAAAAAAAAAAACAATTTACTACTCAATTTACTCAAAAACTAAGGGTACTAATAAAAATTAAAAAATCTACAAAAAATCGACTCCAAATATGGATGTAGATTCACTGGTTTCCGCTTGTACATCGAGTTTTGCTACACCCTGTATTGTTAGGTTTATTTTTAGGGTAATGGGGATTATAATTAAGGACATATATTCTAAAAAAACTCCAGAATGAAATTTATTGGTGGAAGCCACGTTATGGCGTATTTTTAAATCTACAACATTTATGTGTTAAATACTCGTACATATGTACTCTGCAATTCTTTTATATATGTACATAACATACAGTACATTACTAGATAAGTTTACAAAACGTAAAATTATTAATATGTACTATAATAATTTTATATTGACAAGAAAGAAATTGATATATGGAAAGAAATAATTCGCTTACCCTGAAAGTCATTAGTCACCACTTTCATGTTACTTAAAAAAATTATTTGCCTGGATGCTGGATCTGACGCACGATAAACTTGGCGAGACTTTCCGCACAGACGCGAGACAGATCAAAGTATCTGTACGTACGGTAGATAGCCATTTTAATTTCATGTTTCTCACTATCTTGTTGAGATGGTTCTTATTTTGGAATTAAACAACGTAATAAAAATAGTAATTGTACCTACTATTATTTCGGACATCCAATATGTTGTTTAGTAATTTGAAGAATTCGTCTCGCATTTTCCGGCCGAGTCCAGAGCCCCTGCTTCGGTCTTTTTATGACAGGCGTTTTCTTCTATAGACATGTACATAAAACTATACAATACTTTTTCAATATTGTACATTATCGTGTTTACCAAGAAGTTTTTACATTTTTTAATATTATTGATTTTATAAAAGCACAAACATTTTTATGACTTATAAAACTTTTTCGTGGATATGTTATTATTAAATTAGAATAAAGATAAAATAAATATACTGACAAGTATTTTAGAAATAACGTTATAGACCTTCTAAAAATATGGTTGGCATAGTTCCGGACTTTCTAGGTGGGTAGTAGAGTGTGAGAAAGATATTTTTTTACTGGGTGAAATTTGTATTTTTTTTAAGATATTTATAAAACTTTTTTTGAAATTATGACATATACACGGTGTTACAAAACTCGATTAACGAGCGGGAAACCAGTAAGTCAACATAATATTTTATTTGACCCTTACTTTTTGAGAAAATTGAGTACGAAGTTGATTTTTTTTCGATTTTTTTTTGCAAATTATTATCAAAAATCATGTGTTTAGTCAAATCAATACTATTCCTTAAGAAAACAAAACAAAAAAACGCGTTTTAATTAGAATTTTGCTTAATCTGCCATACCTACTTATGAAAACTTTTGTGAGAAGAAAAAATTTTTTTTTTCAAGCTTAGATTAAAAAGTCATAGTACACAATCGTCTCCAAATACGATGTAGATTCACCAGTTTTTGGGTTGTACTTCGAGTTTTGTTACACCATGTATATGATTGTTGATTGTGAAGGCAATAAAATATAGCAACATAAATCTGAATTTGCATAGATGAGTGCACGGATGGTACATATTGTAATATTATTTATTTTTATATAAAACACTGTTTTTATTTAAATTACAATTAAAGATTTTATGTAGAATGCACTGACCTGGACTGATTTCCCTGCAACTGGTACTGAATAACTCAAATCTCGGCGACTTTCGATGGCATTTTTATAGAAAGGCGTATTCTTTCTGGAAGTGTCTTCGTTCGCACATTGGAAACACTAAGGGCAAAACCGCGCAAATCCAAAACGTTTGATATATTCACTGTTTATAAGATTTAAAAAAAAGATAATTTCGATATGGAGACACTGAGGGATCGTAAGGGTGGCGGCATCATGATTTTCTTTTGACTTGATCGATGTTGTTGCCCTTTTGACTTAACTTCACTTGGAAACTTTTGGCCCTGGAATTTGCTTTATGCATTTGCAACAGCAACAATTTTAAGTCTGTTTAAAATAGCGTGACTGAGAGAGAGTCCCCAACGACTCTATAACAGTCGCGGGTGGAGGTGGGACGATCTCTCAGTGTTTTTATAAGATAGAATCATCTAAAAGGTTATATTTAATTCTTTGTAATGTTTTTGGGGTCTCATTATAATATATTATTAAAAGGGTATAATAATCTGCTGAGCTGAGTTGAATTAAAACTTTTAATAAGGGTGGTGTGACTTTAATTTAAAAATTTACTGTTGTTGAACACTTTTAAAACGTTTAAACTGCATTTTATCAGATTTCAATATTAGTTTTAAAGCTTCTGGAAGCGGGTTCGTTTACTTTTGAACATCGACAAAATTACATCCGTATCTGTATATGAGAGGAGAAGAAATGGTAACTCAAGAATTTCAACTTAGTAAATTAACAGCAAAAAAATTTTTTTTTGATTTTCTTGTATTTACATTAGATTTTGCCAAGTCAGCATAATAATTTACAATTATTGTAAAAAAAAACTAGCCAAAATTACCCAAAGTAATTTAATTTTTTTTAAAATTAACCTAGAAAATGTACTTACTTTCCACATCTCTACCTTTCTTTTGTCATTTCCTAAATTGGGTTGTCTTAAGCCATAGATAAATAGTTATTTATCGTTATCAGGGCTTTAAATGGAGGAAATCAAAACTTGCCTAAGACTTTGAACCAAAACAATCTTTAAGTAATCCAGTAAGAACTGACTATGTTTGTTTAACCATTTCTAGAGTTCACTGTGAGAAATAATGTACCTAACATATTTCCATCTAGAAGACCTATAGATTACATAGAGGAAAAAACATTTTTTGTATGAGATTTAAATAGGAACTTTTAAATTACCTAAGTCATCTTATAGTATTATAACTAATCTTTCCATTCAGACGACTCCGATTGTTTGTTTAACCTATTATAGATTGAGAAATAATCGTACCTAACATATTTTTAGACCCTATAGATTTCATTTCGGAAAAACATTTTTTTTAGATTATAAGTGTTTCTGGTAAGTCATCTTATATATCCATTTCGACCGAATATTTGAAAAAAATATACCGTTTTTTAGTTACTACGGTTGGCCTCTCACATGCAAACACACATGTTGTATTATAATAGATATATGTACTTATATATATATATTAATACATACGTGTCGCCTGAACTGGGTTAAGTAGCAATTAGAGGCTGCTTTTATCGGCGGAACCTTGGCTAGGTGGCCACGTTATTCGACGCTAAGCGTTAAATATACCGTAATACCGTGGTTGACGTTAACGTGAAGAAATCGCTATGTACGTTTACGTCGTGACGTCGCCTCCAGGTTCCTCGATTGTTATTTTCCTCCCATCTTACGTCAAGTATCCTTACTGAAAAGATTTTATTATAAAATGTCAAATATGTCCACCTTTATTTAGTTTGGAAACTTCATTCTAAAGGTTGTTGATTTGAATTGGCCAAAGTCAAAACTTATTTTTATTTTATTTTATTAAAATAAACGGCACTCATTGCCTTTTGCATATTGAATATTTACAGCAAATACACGAAATCATAATATACATAAAAAATTGTTAAAATAATCCAGCATCAAATAAACATTGCATTAAAACATTAAACTTTATAGAACCCAAATTGTATGCACCCTAATCGATACATTCGCCTTGAAAATAATTTATAAGTGCAAACTTGTAGGCATTAAAATTGACGTCGAATGTATCGCCAGTATGCATAAACTTATTGCCTAGATTGTGGAGTCTATGTACCCCTTTTTGTTATAAACACCTTACAAGAATCTTATACACCGTGTCCCACGATGAGACCGCGAAACTCCGGAGGGTGATTGTTCGTGGTATTCTGAGAAAAAAATCCTAGTAAAGTTTTTTGATCCGGGCATTTTTAATAATTAAATAAAAAAAAAGTATTTATAAAAAGCGACTATGTATTTACTGGCTTCTGTTTGAAATGCTGTGGGTGGCGGTGGGCGGGGAGGAGTGGGGGTCCGCTCCGGTCACCGAACGCCTTGCCTTGTGCGGACATTCAAAATTCGAATTTCATATCTGAAATTTGGTGCAGGTCACGTGGTGTTAGCCAGTTCAAAAATGGACGGTATTACTCGCGTGAATTTTCATTCATATTTTAATCATTTTTTTAAGAAATTAGAATTGAGTTTTTTTGAAAAACTTTATTTAAGATTTTTTTTTCAGAATATCATGAATAATCACCCTCTGGAGTTTCGCGGTCTCATCGTGGGAAACGGTATATCTGTTCCTTAGTCACCACAGAACCAACTATGGTTTTCATGCCCCATTGTCTCAATTGTGTCGTATTGTAAACTCAAGACGGGATCTAGACTTCTTCGGTGTAAGTCTATCAATATTTGAATTAGACCCGATCCTGTCTTGAGTGTGTCCACATTTTATTCTTACGGTCCTAGCTTCACCAATTTAAAGTTCTGTCACTTATTTTTACTGCTTTGTTATCCCTATTATGCTTATCTTTGTATTTAAAATGGATTTTTGACCGAAAATTTAAATAAATTAAAAAAAATTAAAATTAAATATTTCTAGACATAAATAGTAAATTTCTTAGAAAAAAAAAGAGATTTGACTCTATTACTCGGAGATGCAATTCTGGTGGAATTCATGCAAAATAATAAATAATAATCTCTTTTTCAACCGTAAAGAATTTTCGCTAAAATGCTTATCAATTTCCCCAACAGAAAACAAACAGAACTGGCATGTGAAACAATCAATTAAGGATCAATATCAGACAATAATCTGAATGTTGTAATTCATCGCGTGGTCACGTGGTCAGTAAACCCATCTAATAAAGTCCTGAAAGCGCTTACATATATAAAATCGTAAACTATTTATTCCTTAACCCTTGCCTTGCGGTGATGTAACCCGCGTTGCAAAATCTAACTAAAATAATGAATATCTTCGTAAATTATTAAAATATAGCAGTGACGTTTTTGCTAATCTTCAATCAAACCTTTTTCCGACGAAAAAGAAATATTTCGTTCATCTAAATATTGCATGGTTTACTTTAAAATTCTTTTTTCCTGCATGTTTCAGAAATTTCATACCAACATCGTGTATTTTGAGAGGACTATGCTAACTAACTAACTAACTTACTAACCATCACGCCATTTCCCCGTAGGGGTAGGCAGAGAGGATAGAACGCCATACCACTCTGTCCTGACAGACTTCCTTTGCTTCCTCTGCATTCATAACATCTTCTCATGTACATACGCCGATTATTCTGACTTTTCACATGACCACTTTCAAGTTCTTGACGTACTTGATCATGCCATGTCTTTCTCGCCTTCCGCGGCTTCTACATCCAGGCACACTTGCATTTAAACTTCTTTTAGCCGTTCTTTTATCACCCATTCGCTCCACATGACCAAACCATCGTAAAAGCCCTTCTTAATTTTGTCGATAATGACTTATCTCACTCTGCTGCTAATTTCGACATTTGTACACCTATCATACATAGTCTTACCACACATTCGCCGGAGAGATCGCATTTCAACAGCATTCAGTCTACTTTCATCCTTCTTTTTCCAACACCACGCTTCACTACCATACATAAGGGTTGGTACCAGAACTCCGTTGTGTACTGCCAATTTTGCTTCTTTCGATAAGTTCTTATTTGCCACTATCGATTTCAACTATGCCTTTATGAAATTTCTATGCGTATTCTAGTTATTAAATAAAAATTGAAAATGAGATACAGAGATATTAACTACATAGTAAGAACGTATGAAAAATAAAATTTTATGTAAATTTTATACAAAAGGATAACTCGAAGTTTCCACACCGGGTGCCGTAGATCGCATCAAACACAGTACTTTAAGGGTTTTAACAATAAAAATATTTATTATGTAGTATGTATGTTCCTAAAAACGCTTAAATATCCAGGTATCTAAAGTATTCCTTCTCCGAAAATCTTCTCTGCGGAGATATGAGTAGATTCAACTTAATAAATTTAAGTACGTCTGTTAAACTATGCATTTAACAATAAAAACGGATTTGACGCAAGCTTAGATTTAGGGTTGGTTCCTACTTTAAGTTTAGTGAAATGTATTTAATAGATAAAGACTATATAAACAAGGACAATTTGTAATTTATTATGACTAAGATAAGCAAATGTTATTAGAAGCCATATTCTCCGGAACAAAGACGATTTATGAGCGAAAGCATAATGAAGTTATTCATAAATTAACAAAAGATTGGAATTGCTTTAGTACATTGTAACGTTTTAACGCTAACTTACAATATAACCTTAAGATTAATTGAAAAGTAATAAAAGACATTCCATTCAGAAGCGTCATTTAAAATAATTACATTAAAAAAAATATATAAATATTTATTATTGTCTGATAAATTCGAGATCAATTTCTTAATTATTTCTTAATTTGATATCTATAAATATAACGTATTAATAATTGAATATCAATTTAAAATCATCACATATTAGAATAACTTAATTTTAATTAAAAGGGGTTTGGTAATTTATTTATTTAAAACATCACGTACTATTTCATTTTGTAATATTTTTTGTTGATAAATAAAATTGTTAATAAATTACATAGCATAAGTAAGTGTACAAGGGCAGGTTTATTGCTTTCGTGCAATATCTTCCAACTAACCCTTATATTATATTAGTAATTCAAAGTCCATATAATATTATTCCTTTACAATAGTAAATACTACTATAATTCTATCTGAATTTTTTATTCTAATGTTATATTTTATATTGGGACAGCTGTTTTGCCTTGTCAGGACATTTTCAAACTAATCCTTTGAAGGAATTTTCTTGATCGAAGATGATGAAAGCTAGCAGGATTAAGTTTACATAAATACAGTAGGTACTCGGCGTCCTGGGCGTCCACTGTTGACAATCTGTCGGCAGTTTGCGTCAGAGCTGCGAGAAGTGGATCTGACTTGGGAAGATGCACGGGAACTGGCGACCGATCGCTTGGCTTGGTCCATATGCTCCACATAGAGAGGGGACATGGTATGAAAATGATGATGATGATGTTAGTAATGACCCAATTCGCTGTTTGTACATATGTTCAAAAATCGGCAGACATGGATATCAAATTTTAAGGGGAACGGAGATATTGCAACTCAAGTCATTAGTATTGAAAACTCTTGAATACTCATAATTTCTCTTTTTGAAGGCTTCCTCGACTCCGTCAAAAAAACCAAAATAGGAACCTTTGAGAAACAAATTTTGGCAATCAATAATAAAACATAGGTAGTTTACTTTGAGTCTTTTCGCAATCCTCTAAAGTTTTCATTTCATTTTATTGGACTGACTGGAGAATACACTTTGACCGGAAACACGAACAAAAGCACTGCGTTTCCTTGGGGAAACGGAAGCTAGGAAACGAAAATCCTTCTAGTCCACTTATCTTGAGTATCACGGTTTTATTTGAATTTCCGACAAATTAATGTTTTTGTTACTGTTTATACCTACAAATATTTTGAAACTTCCTGTCAAACAATAAGTTAATGAGTGCACATTTTATCAAACTAGAATAACTACTTTAGTGCAGTACTAGTTATTATATTTATAAAGCCGGTACTGTATAATTGTTAAGTGAGTGTTTGTAATTGGATAGCAGGCCTGTTATTGTTGATTACCCGTGTTTATTTTATATTATTGTGTATTAACTGTACCTGTATGTTTCCTAGGTAATATAAATTAAATAATAACTAACTAACTAACTAACTAACCATCACGCCATTTCCCCGAAGGGGTAGGCAGAGAGGATAGAACGCCCACACCACTCTGTCCTGGCACACTTCTCTTGCTTCCTCCACATTCATACATCTCCTCATGCACGCACGTCGATTATTCCGACTCCTTACATGCCCACTTTCAAGCAACTTGTTTTACTTGATCATGCCATGTCTTTCTCGGCCTTCCTCGACTTCTACATCCAGGCACAGTCGCATCATATATTTTTTTTAGCCGTTCTTTCATCATCCATTCTCTCTACATGACCGAACCAACGTAAAAGACCTTTCTTAATAAATAAAATATTAATAATTATTGATATGTCAACAGGAAAGCTCTGGAAATGATTTTTTTCATAATCTAGGCTTTTACAGGGCTTATCTGACCTATCATTGGCTAGATTAAGTGACTACTATGGCTATGTATTACAACATTTCCCGTTCCGCCCATCATTTGATAATCATATGTACAAATGTACATATAAATATAATAAATATAAAAGTTTTGAAACCTTTTTATATATTGAAATCGCCTTCATCATTCCAACATCGCATTACGATAAGATTGGTAATGAATCATTAAATCATTGGTTTATTTTAAAAATGAAAAAAAAATACAGGGTTCACTAAAAAGGATGACTTCAAGAATGACATTGGGACTCAGGGGGTGTAAAAAAAAGGGACTCAGTTAAACTAATGACCTACTTTGTATATAGTTTAACTATTTAAAAAAAGTGTTTGCTATGTTTAAAAGTTGTATTTGACCTGAAATTTGAAATATTTCAATCTTCAAACATAGTGAAATAAAGTTCCAGCGCCATAACTCGTGTTTTAAAAAATTATTACCAAATCAACCGTGGGTTAGCATTAAATAAAGTCAAACACATAGAGTATACACTACAGTTTTTTATATACAAATGGAAGATTTCGGTTAAAAAATGAACGTGATATTATTTTAATTGCATGTACTTGAGTTATTACACCGATAGCGAGAGAGTTAAATGCACCTTTTTACAGCTTTTAATACTTAAAAATACGATTTCATGAATTTAATACATTAAAATATTTAAGTCAGAAACATCGCCATTGGCGTTCGAAGCGTGAAGAAAAATGAATATGGAAGAAGCAAAAGAAGTGCGCCAAGACAGAGTAATATGGCGTTTTTTCCCTCTCTCCTACCTCTTCAGGGAAATATTTTAATGGTTTGTTATTTTTTTGAGAATAAAATAAACAATTAACTTTACCTTACAGCTAGTTGACGTCAGATTTTCAGTTAATTTTAATTTTCAGGGTGAGAAAATTAAATTTTTCATACTTTACCAACACAAAAAGTGTAACCTGCAGACCATAATCTGACAGTTTATGAAAAAAAAAAAACAAAAATACCTTAATTTTCGCTGAAATAAAATTCAGAGAGCGAGTTTTTAATAGGTATTCCTATGAAAGTATCCGAGATAATGCGTAACCCTTTTCATCTCTAGCAAACCTTGTATTTTATTTTTAAACTTGACAGATTTAGCTCCCTAGTTAAATTTCACGTTAATAGTACGGTTTTACAAAATTAATTAGTAATAATTATACCTACTTTGCTAATATAGGTACTCTTTCTATGTTATTGTAAATGAAGTTCTAAATAAACAAATTATATGGATGATAACTTTATGCTTTGTACTTATTTAACATAAGAATAATTATTATGATGATTTTAAGATCTCAATATAATTATGTAACTTTTTCGTTGGTTCTTGAATTATTATTACAAAAAAGTTCAATGCTTAGGATACAAAAAAAATATGACTTCTTATATTGATTATGATAAATGGGACGCGGTATTTGACAACTTAAAATGCACTCAATACGAATGGAGGTTACATATAAAATACAATTTTACATAACACAATAAAACTTAACAATCGCTTAATTGATTATCACAAATATACAATAAATGTAAGAGTTACATTATATTTTATGCAATCCATTTTTTAAGTGAACTGAATTGCATGTACTATAAAGAAACAATAATTTAGTGTAGAATCGACAGTTTAAAAGAAGAAATCAGTGCTGGATATTATTTCTTTTATTATAAAGTTACTTTCGATACCTTTTACTACGTTCCATCAGTTTCAATCCAATCCAATTTGGTTCTGCCAAATTGGCTTCTTTTTTATACTTTTTTCCGAAATACGGGAGCCAGAAACTAGAGGTTAAAAACCGCGCTCCTATAATATATCTTCCAATTTAACTGACAGTTGACATTCACATTGCCTTAATGCGGTCAAGCTGTATGTGACGTCACCAGACGTGGACTCCATTTTGTGGAGAAATTGGCGGGAAGTATACGGACCATGAATTTAAATAGGTTTAAATAATACCAAAAGGTTGCGCGATTAGTTTGACTTAACAAAAACCCAATTTTTAAGGCGGTCTGACATAACACTGATTTATTTACTGTAGGAAGTAATATTAAGTTAAAAGGTAGCGCGCGTTTCATAAACCCTTAGTGTTTATTTAACTTATGCCTATTAAGAAGTTTTATTTAACTTTTATTACTTCTATTTGCTTGGTTTTTGGGATTATCCGTGTTAGGAGTTTTTTCTTCTCTGCATTGAAAAACAAAGCATATTGAATCAACAACCACCGTAAAAAACCAACGCACATATTTTATTACTTGTATTAAAATAATTAACCCTTAAAAGCATTCTTCTTCTTCTTCTTTCGCCACGTTCGCTCCTTTGTGGAGCATGTGGACATCACTAGATCCCTCCAGGAGACCTTGTCACTAGCCAGCTCTCTCGCCTCCTACCACGTCAGGTTCGCATCCATCAGCTCCACCGAATACATACTTTAAAGCTTTAAAAATAATAAATCAATAAAACAAAAATTAAGGATTACACTTAAATTAAATATTCATGATTCATCATTGCATTGAACCCTTTTTATTGCAAACCTGGCAAAAGTGACATTAATGACTAATTTCATTGATTTTATTATTTTATACACAATAGTCACCCCTCACGAAACCTTAAAGTCAAAACAATATACCTAATAAAGTTATTTTTATGAAAACCTCTTCATAGTTTTGGGTCTGATTTCAAAGAAATCCTTTATCATAGGTGTGTGTTTAATAATATCTTTCATTTTATTACAAAAGTAAAAATGTTTAAAATTGTGTATTCAGGCAATTTCTTTTCGAAAAAGTATTTAAATTTTTGACATTAAAATATTTGCAACCTTTACGAAAATGCAATAACTTTATTAAAATTATGTAAATACACGCAGCGTTTAAAAAATTACCTTTAAAAATACCCTCATTACGTTGTTTCTTCAAAATGTGCCCTAATTAGACCACACAGGTGCGAGATTAGGGGGCATATGGGTTGCAAAATGAGATTTTCACGGATGTGATATTTTGTTTCAGCGTGAAAACGGAACTTCAGAACAGCGGAGCCTTATCAAGGCTGTATATAGCCAACGCAGCTCGCAAGGATTCTGGCAATTACACGTGCGCTCTGGAGGATGTATCTACTACCACTGTGGCGGTCCACGTCCTTAGAGGTATTTTTTTAAATTATATAACAAGATTTGTGAGTGGATTTTTTTATGGATAACATTTTCAGTGCATTGAAATACTTTTAAACAAAACTTTCACTGGGATTTTACCACCCACTACTGGCTTGCATTCTATTTAAATAAACATCTCAACACAGACGAGAAGTTTAGATAGAAAATATATAGGAGTTTACAAAGCCTATGACCTGTCGTTGGCTGAATTATATGGCCACTAGATGTATTACAACATCTCGCTTATATTTGATATCTATATTTGCCAATTATCAGAACTAATTAACAGTATACATATATACATATACAGTGAAACAGAGTGACGTCTCACATATGAATACTCTCTGTCATCCATTGAAATTGATTAGATATCTTTATTCCCTTCCAAACTTCTAATCTCTGTTGAGATGTCAGTTAAAATGAATAGATTTCTTTCGGAATGTAAGAAAAATGGCTCTTATTTGAACTGTGGCCATCTCTCTATATCTACAATTAATTTTCTCCCTGGATAAAATAAAATTAATGTTAAAAATTATACAATAAGCTAATATTTTTAAAGGCATTAAAAAAAATAGACTTAAGCAACAGTTTATTCTCGAAAATTGGATATTATATAATGTACTAGTATATATATGCATCATGATTCCGAACTGACATATTATTTCAAATTGTAAACATGTCTGTTATCTCGAAAAACCCATCTCTGAAACAGTTGCTTCTATTGACAGTTACTTAACTGCAAAAGCGCTTATATATGCCATCTTCCGGATGTTTTAGTAATTCCACTGCTTCGCAAGAAAGGGAAGCTATATTTGTGATATAAAATTTATGCAAGAACTTGTAAGATTTGGATAAAATATATCTCATATTATCACATATAGAAACAGTTTAATTGTTTTTTCTTTTAACATTTAATTGTTTTTCGCATTAAACATCATCGTTGCATAACGCGTACAAGTAGTATTTTTTCACCAAACTAACAGCTGTGAACGAGGTATTCGTAGACACTCTTTTTTGATTGGTTGGAACATATTGCTTTTACCATTTAGCCAGCCAATATTGGTACATCAATGTACAAAAAAGAAGAAAAACACAAAATAAAATACCACTACTACTACCTTCCCTCATCCGTATCAAATGGTGCATAGGACACTGCATCGGTACACCAAGTGCAGTGAATATTGATCGTAAGATGATCAGTCATTCGCTTCAGCACCAGATAAAATAAAGTAAATGAAATAAAGATGTAGATATTTTGATGATCTATAACCCAAGGGGTTTTGTGGTGCTTTTTCCTTCTACGATTGGGTCTGATATATGTGTTGGAGTAGTAGAAATAATATTATTTTTGTGTATTTTCAGGCGAGAATCCTCTTGCAATGCAGCGTGGATCTTCATCCATTCGACAACCCCTTGCTATTTCTACTCTCCTGGTAACTCTTTTTTTCATCAGATGACAATTGATTTGTTAGATTTAAAATAAGTTAATATTATAAAGTGTTTTATAATTTTTTAATTTTGTATCTACATAATTCCAAATTTATTACGTAAATGTTAATTTACGTAGCCGACTATGAAACATATAATTTATTCATGATTTGAACGACTGCATTATTATAATGTATCTTGACAGTTAGTTATTATGATAAAAAACTATTTAATTAAGGTGTAATTATTCATAATTCTAGTGATAGAAAACTAATAATACTGAACGAATATTTTGTGCCAGCAGGAAAACCAAACAGCCATTTAAATATAATATATTAATGTTATTTTGTAATAATAGCATTGCGAGGATGTGCATGGATGCATTTGAGTGCAACTTTACCCGCAATTTGCTGTATTTCACTTATTTTATTTTTAACTCTTTCACTTGTTACTCTGTGGTAGCGAATTTGGCTACCGTGCATGAGGTCGCGGGTTTGATCCCGTAGGAGCACAACATGAAATAATTTATTTACATGTGATTTTCATATTTCATAAGTGATACCTTGGACTGGTACTGAAGCGTAAGACTAATTACCTTACCTTCATGTAATAAAATGATCAAGATACACTGCACTTGGTGTGCCAATGAAGTGCCCTATGCACCATTGGATAAGGAAAAGTAGTAGTAGATATTTTTCAGAAAAATTTCATTAGCATAAATCTGTTTTTTTTAAACTTACAAACACTTCTTTTTGTATTGTATAAAGATTATTTATTCAGTTTTTTTAATGCATTAATCATTACTTTTTTTTTTTTGCCATACATAGAATAGTATGTTACATATTTATTTAAAGTTTTATGTAGGTATTAATTTTGATTTACATATGTATATTATTTATTCAATGTAAATGCCAATGATGCCGTAGGCGTAGGTATAAAAAAAAAACAACAAGATTCATGCTATAATTACTACTACTACTACTTACCTTATCGGCTGCGGGGTTACTGACCTCGGCCAAAAAATTGTTCTGACCTAGGTAAAAAAAATTGTTCTGACCTAGGTCAAAAAATTGTTCTGACCTAGGTATAAAAAAAAGTTGTTCTGGATTCATAATAACCCTCTCTATTACCCTCTCTATTACCCTCTCTATTACTCTCCCTATAACATTCCGTTGGTCCACTCCTTACGAGACACCCTGTATATATTATTAATGTATCAAAAACTGTTCACATTTTACTGAACATGTTTTTGCCTAATTTTGTATTTTTATGTACCTCAAGAAGTGACTTGCCACTCTGTATTGTTAATAAATGTTTAATTGAGTTGCTTATTGTCTACCCGGCCTGCGATTATAAGCAAACTGTTATAAAAATTACAGTACACGGTCGAAAAAAATCTGTGTATGTCGATAGCGTAAGGTAATTTGGTGTAATCCCATTTTAAGTCGATACCATTTACAACAACAGTCAAACGACTGCCAAATTTAAATATTACCCGTACCCATTAGAATTTAAAGTATAGTTTGAAAGACCTGTGAATATTTACCTAATATGTGTACATACTCAATAATATTATTTGCGTATTAGTATTAAATAAATATGTAAATGGTATTTATTGTAAATAAAAAAACCTCATATTGAAAACTATTAGCTAAATGTACTAATTGTAATAATTAGGTACTATTATTTACTTAAATACTTAGTCGTTATTACGACTACTAAACTAACTTTTTATTTCTGTATAATTCAACTTAAATACAAAATACCTATTGTTAAGTACATACATACTTGGTAATCGCTGTTCGAGTACATATTAGGTTGTGATAAAAGAATTCAATGTATTGAATGTTCGTTTATCTAAATATTGAATAAACTACACTTAAAATTACTACTGTGTGTTATTAAAAATGTTTAAAGTTAAAGGCGTTTGGATGTAGAGGAGTCCCCTTTTACCAGTGGAAGGTTAGTGGAAGCGCTAGTGATGTTGTATGCATTTATTTAGGTTAACAAGGATGAGTATTGCGTGTTGGATATTGAGTGCGTGGCAGTTCAGTAGAGATGGATTGAAGTCGGCGACTGGGAGCAATGCTGGTAGGCTGAGCGAAGAGGAGAGCAGGACACTGCGGGTCGGGGCTTCCGATGCTGGTACCAAGAGTGTGAGTATTTAAAGGACAGCATTCTTTTGTTATTTAAGTTGTATGGTGGGGATAAACATTCGTGTCCAAGTCTGAACTGCAGTGTCAACGATTTTCTAGGAATTTCCTACACGTGTTGTAATAACTGAAGAAGCTTAATTATATTTGGACTTTAGACGATCTGTTCCACAAAAGTAATGTAATTTTTATCCAAATAAGGATCGGAACGTAATATTTTTTCTAGTGGAATGCCGTGCCGTTTTAAAATAAAACCACTTTTGTACAAACACACTACATGGACCCAAGGCTAAATCATCAATTTAAAAAAATTAAATTTGTATCTCTTACACATCTATCTAAAAAAATGAGATTGTTTAAAGCTTTTTCCCCTCCTGATTTTGATAATAATGTGTGAAAAGAAATAAGATGGTCCTTATTAGGGTCAAAAACTGCGTACTTTAGTCATTTTTAGGATTTGTTTACTATAAAAATAGTTTTCAATATAAAATGTCACTTTAATTGATTTTATATCCACAACACTAGATTACTTTTTGCGCAGCATAAAATTTTTTATAATTATTAATAGCATGTTGTTCAATGTTCAAAGAACACAAATATATAATCATTTTATTATGAATCGAATTATAATAAAATTGACACTGCAATATCGGAAGCTGTATCAATAAATTGTTTCACAATGATAATATTCCCAATGCAAACTAATTATGTGTTAACAAACAGAATTATAATTTGAGTAAATAAATGAGTCAGATTTAATGATGTCACAATACAATTTTTGAAAGTATCAGCATTGATTGAGGTTAATTATTTGAATACTCAAAACAAAAAAGCTTCTATGAGCCGTTGAAAAAAAAATCGCTTCAATGCTCGTTTGTTAAATAACTCGATTCTGACGTACTCTTTTCTATCGTCTGTCTCTCGTCTAGGATTTCTCCTCTCAGCTCTGGACTTTTAATTATTCAGATTCACAATATGTCTATCCCAAGAATTTTTCCACCCCAGGATTGTCAGGATGCCCATTCCAACTATACCTTTCTTTACTCAATTCAATTGTTTACATTTTACTTTATTTATAAACCAATATATATATCAATCTATCGCTTTTACAGTTTTTTTATTTTATTTTTTCCATATCACTAGAGACATTTTGGCCTTGTTCTGATATGGAGGATACAAATAATATTATGTTATGTTGTTTTAATAAAATAATTACATAATAATACGACAAAACTCTAAGAAAATAAAGAAAAAAGGTTAAAAAAGGTAAATGATAAGGAAAGAACAGGGTTTTAATAATATTAGTAGGAATAGTTCTAGTAATCCAGTAGTCAAATGAAAAATCAATAGAAAAAAAAATAAATCTAAGAAGGTAAGTAAAGTTTTGGAAATGACTTGCATTAAGAATAAAATCACGGTAAGAAACCTTCGAAAAAAAATTCACTAGAAAGGGCGTTTTCATTAAAAAAATCTAATTTAGGCTTCCTAGCGTTAATTTCATAACACCTGTTTATTATTAAACTCCGCCGTCTAAAGACTCTAAACGTGTGATGTCGTTGCCTAGTGATGACGTAGTGAGTCATTAGCACGGTAGTATTTTTTAAGCATCGAATGCCACATCTCTGCAATTCTTTTTCGAAGTAAGCAACCAAATATTTAATAGAAAAATCAGTGTAATAAGTATTTACGTAATAAATTAATGTGATGAATACTAAATAAATTAAGATGATTTATTAACAGCAAAACACCCTGTTAGTGTCGTTAGTATGCTAGAATCGTGCAAGTTTTATCCACAATAATAAATAATGTATATTGTGCACGGGATAAGAATCTGAATTTACCAAACTATGGTATTATGATACAAAACAGCGACTTATGGCTGTAGTTTTGGCACTAGTTTGGCAAAACAGCTATTTGTGGGATGCATTAAATATTCTCATTCTGCCGCATTGTGATACTTAACTCATCTAAGTTATTGGAATCAATATTTTAAGGAACGAATTTTGTCTTGGAAATTAAAAAGATGCTTCTATTATTTTACGTGTGGTAAGACTATGTATGGTAGGTGTACATAAATATGTCGAAATAAGAGCAGAGTTTGTACTGAGATAAGAGCCTTGTGTCTGAGATAAGCATTACCGACAAAATTAAGAAAGGGCTTTTCCGTTGGTTTGGTCATGTAGGGCGAATGAGTGATGAAAAAACGGCTAAAAGAAGTTATAATGCAAGTGTGCCTGGATGTAGAATCTGAGAAAGACATCATCAAGTACGACAAGTTCTTGAAGTGGACATGTGAAAAGTCGGAATAATCGGCGTGTGTGCATGAGATGTATGAATGTAAAGGAAGCGAAGGAAGTGTGTCAGGACAGAGTGGTATGGCTTTCTATCCTCTCTGCCTACCCCTTCGGAGAAATGTCGTGATGCTTTAGTGAGATCGATTATTTGACTATTTTTGAGATTTTTTACAGCTTTTCCAAACAAATGGTAAGTAGAACAAGGTTTTTGGATATACAATCATGATGCTTGCATGCTTAAACTGGATAAACTTACTGCTTAAACTTATGGATTGCTTAAACTGCCTCCAAGCCTAGCGATCGGCTACCAATTCCTGTGCATCCTCCCAAGCCAGGTCACGTCCCGTAGTTCTAACACAAACTGTCAACAATCGACGTCCGGTACGCCGAGAACCAATCAATTGACACCGCAATCTTATGTTGGTTTGATTATTCACATAAAATGAAATTTTTTTGTAAACATTCTCAGTCAAAAGAGTAAACTTTAAATTGGTTTCATTGAATTTACATACTAAAGTTAATTATTCACGATACATGTATTTTTTGCTTCAAACATCAAATTTACATACCGATCAAGATAAACAATAACATGAACCACAAATAGTGGATTTTTCATTCGATTTCTGCTGATATTGGACTGTTCAATCAAAATCCGAACAAAAAAGGTTTGTAGTGTAAGCAGAGGTGGCAAACCCTAACAAATTTATATAATTTTAACTCTAGGCCTTGCACACCCTTTACTCTAACACAAAATACACTTATACAACACACCCTACCACACCACACCACACGCCACACAAACACATCACGCAAACACATTTTATTTTGAGATTGATAGTATTTTCACTCTTTTTTGCTGTTATATATACTCGTTGATGCGGCGAAGCGCGTTTGTGTCGACTTAAATTTGAAGGAACTAGAGCCGACTGGTGCGGGAAAGAATTTATGTCTCGGATGAAGGCGGGAGAAGATGGCTGAATGAGATTCAGCTCCCAGGCGACGATAGGAGATCCACACCAATCAATCCAATATAAAATTGCCCCTACCTTGATGGAGAATGGATGATGGAAACAGGATTGTCCTCTGGGCTGCACTCACTTCAATTAATCACAAACAGAACACAAGAATTTACAATAAACACACTGACACTGGGATGATTTGTTTGAATTGTTCAAAGTTGAGACGCGATGCGGTAGAATTTCAATGTTTAGTACAACATGAAATTCACTGATAATTAGTCTTAGTACTAATTCAAAGATGCGTGCGGTTTTTGACAGATGCCAAATAACAATGTCACATATAAATTTTTGATTACCCGCGATGTGCAAAAGATACCTAGTACCACAGACAATGTTGGAATTTTGGATAGAGGATGTCATAGACAAAAGGGATATGGAAGTAGGAATCAAGGATTTACTGGGGCAACTTGTCATGAGAATAAACAGCGTAAATCATCCTAGCAAAAATCCGAGAAACCAAAACTCGGCTAAACCACTCGTATTATGTATTGTTGTTTAAAATGTGAAATCTGTAATTGGCCTCATTATCAGCTCCTTATATTGTTTATTTATATTATTTTTGTTCATGGCTGTTGATTTCCAATAAATAAATAAATAACATCTACGTCACATTTTGGAGACGGTGGAATTTAATAATATGTGGTATTATGAAAACAGCGCTGGCACTTTATAATTGGTACTAAGATAAAGAAATAAATAACCCTAGGAAGCATATATTTTCAGAAAATTTCTATGGAAACGCCCCTTATAGTGAATTCTTGTTCGAAGACTAACGTATACAAATATCAACAATAAATAATGGAAGGTAACACAGTGGCCTTAGAAACCCGATCGAATGGACAGGAAGGCAAAATCATTAAAACAAAAGAACAAATATATCAACAACAAAAAAAAATCAGGTACCTAATACTTTGGTCGTTATGATTCATTTTCCTTTGAAATTTAAGCGTCAATTTTCTAAGTTTACTAAAACTTCCTAGTATAGTACAACCACCTCGTTTAGTTTTTTATATTAAATACTGCCAAATAAATATTACACGTTTTAGTTATCAACCCCTGAAAAAGATCACTTTTTGTCAAATAGCTTAAGGTTAAGTCTCTTGAGGGAGTTTTACCGTTTATTGATAAACATCCCTTTTTGAATAAAGAGATGTTCTAGTTTTTCAAATATTTTCTTTTGTTTTGTAACAGATCAAAAAAGCTTTTTTGTCGTAAAAATAACCAATGTAATTGAAAGCCTAACTTAAAAACTTTAAATAGAAATGACAGAAAAATAAAAACATGAGTTTTAATGAAGCAGTATTATTTGACCTTAATATAATAACATTTTGTAAACATGTTTTTTTTAGACTCTCAAGTAAATTCATCATAAGATAAAAATATCACTCAATTTTTTTTTAATGGTTAGTCTTTACGAACTTCAAATTGAATAAAATTGTTTAATATTTGGTAGCATGATTTAAGGGTAGATATTATAAATTAATTTTACTTATATTTTATTTCCATTTTAAATGAACATGCAGTAGCATGAAAAGTAGTAGTAACTACTTTCCCTTATCCGCACCCAATGGTGCATAGAGCACTGCATCGGTACACCAAGTGCAGTGTATATTGATCATTTTATTACACGAAGGTAAGCTGATACGTACTCATACGCTTCAGTACCAGTCCAAGGTATCACACATGAAATGTTAATATGAAAATCACATGCAAATAAATATTTCATGTTGACCCCCTACGGGAATCGAACCCGCGACCTCACGTTCGGTAGCCAAATGCGCTACCACTATGTTAGGAGGTGGACATACTACTTATAAGCAAAAAAAACTTTTGGTTGTCTGTAAAGTCGGTTTACGGACGATAATTTTACGTGATAACGTCAAAGAAAACATTGATGAAAAATAGCATACTTTCATGAATTGAATTGAATTATTATCACTAAATTATCATAATTTTTGTATAATACAAAAGCAGGGAGTTAATTGAAAATTACATTTTTTTCCATAAACTAACATTTTTTTGCACTCGTTAATTTCACTTTCACTTTGTAGCTTGTGTGCTGCTGCTGTCTCCCTTCTACTCGGACGCATCGGCCGATGGAGTGGAAGTGCGTCACAAACCGAACGCTTAGGCCGATCGTGCTCTCTATTGCTGGTCCCGCTCTCTCGCTTGCACACTTGGCTCAGGCGGAACGTGACAATTTATCATGCTTTTTCGTGTATGCAGCCGGCGTTCATCGATTTATTAGACATTATCACGTCAAAAAAATATTAATATATTTACGTTCTTTAAGTTTAAACTGAGCAAACAACTTAAAATATATGTACGAGTATGTAGACAGTATTTCAGCGAATTCATTATTAATTACTGAAATTACAGTTTCAGATTTATTTGTGTAGAAATCCGCAAAGTTTTTGAAGGATAGAACTTACACCATCTGAATGCTGAAGGAATTTTCAGAATGTTAATAATTGTTTTCATATTTTCGTTAATAATGTTATGTTTCAGCGTTTTCAGGCTTAGAAGTTTTCAGACGGAGATTAGCGGTGTAGGTAACTTTCAAGACAAACACGTTTTGCGTACGTTTATAAGTGAAAAATTTTACTGAAAATTTACTTTTGATAGTATTCTACATCATGCCTACAAAATTTCGTCAATTCACAGAAGTAATTAAAGTCATTTTTACTCCCTTGAATGACCCGTACGTATCAACTGATAACAATCATGAATTTAAAATGCATTAAAGCAAAAACTTTTGGTTGTCTGTAAAGTCGGTTTACGGACAATAATTTTGCGTGATAACGTCATAAGAAAACATTGATGAAAAATAAAATACTTTTATTAATTTAATTGAATTATTATTACTGAATTATCATTATTTTGTATAATACAAAGCAGGAGTTAATTGAAAATTAATATTTTTTTTGTTTTTTTTTCTTCTTGTGTGCTTCTGCTGTCTCCCTCTACTCGGACGCATCGGCCGATGGAGTGGAAGAGAGGTAGATGCGACACAAACCGAACGCTTAGGCCGATCGTGCCTCTCTATCGCTTGTTCCGCGCTCTCGCTGCTCACTCGGCTCAGGCGGAACGTGACAATGAGTCATGCTTTTTCGTGTGTGCAGCCGGCGTTCATCGATTTATTAGACGTCATCACGTCAAAAAACTTGCAGGATTGTGGGTATGATTGTTATACAGAGCATTCATCGGCAATTTGAGTTAGAACTACGGGACATGGAGTTGGAATGACGCACTTAAGTTAGCGGCCAATCGCTTAGTCTCTAAAGGTAAGTTGTAAAAACCATAATATGCTTCACACGATAAGCGGATATGAGATCAAAAGAAATAATAGTATATTGTTTCAAATTAAAACCTTACTGTAAAATCTAGTGACCGCAAATCGGAAGATAAGATAGGATTTAACGGTTCAAAGGAACGGTACGTCATTCTATGCCAGCATAAAAGATCTTGAAATAGTATGACTAATTTATTTACCAGCTATTTCTGGATTCCTTTACGTACAGAAATCTGCCACAGTATCCCGATTTATCCCCATTTCTTCCTGGAACGCGGTTCCCGGTTTCCCCAGATGGAAAATTTGCAGTCCTTGCATTTTCCGTCACATTCTACAGACCAAACTAAATCTGTAAGGAAGCTATTCTTTACAAACTGAACTTAACCCATAAGTAATATTCTTAACAAGCCAAGCTGAACTTAACCCCTAACTGCTATCGTCTTACTACTCCCCTTATCCGCACCCATTGTAAAATTTTAGTCTGCGTACCAATTTACGACTACGTAATCCAGACATTTACTAATATACAGCGCCCAGAGCATATTTAGACATTTTTGGAAATTCTACAAAATTCATTTAATGAAGAAAAAAAAACTGGTGTCTGTAAATTATCATTTTGTAACCTTTCTCTATTTGCTGTCACGTGTCTTCCCAAATTAGGTCTGCATCCCGTATTAAACATAAAAAAAATGCATGTTTTATAAAGGATTTGGTATGGATAACGGAAAATACACGAATAAATTATTTTTTTTATTAAAAATTACTAGTAATACTAATAATAATAAGTTAAATTTACTACGTTTACTGTAAAATATGAATCATTGTCGTGCCATATCCGCTCTTTGTGTGGAGCATATGGATTCCACAAATTGCCTCCAAGCCAAGCGATCGGCTGCAAGTTCCGTACATCCACCAAGTCAGGTCAAAATATCACTAAAAGTTTTTTTTATAAAAAAACTACTATCGAAAAATAACTACCATGTCTTATTTATTTATCACAACAGCCACTTAAAAAAAATACAATGTTATGATAGATTGATATACCGTAATTTACTGACACAGTATGTAAGAATTATTAGAGTCAGTCGCCTAGTGTGGGTTATACACATTTGTCATTACAGAGTAGCCAGAGCAATTGAAACCCTGTACATATGTCATCCTGCTGAAGTTAGACCTCTGAGTAAATCGAATTATGGACAAAGACAATGTTTTAGCTGATCTGGATAAGCTGGGCGAAAGGGATTGCTGGGAGCAAAAAACCGATCAATAAGGAGGTTAAATATTTTCATAATCTATTACGGTCATTTAAAGTAAAGCTGGAAAAAAATATTAATGTTGATTTTGACTAAAGCAACAGTTAAAGGTTAAGCCATGGAACGCAGAATATCTTACGTCTCGTACTAACCCTAAGGATGAAAAATTTTCTTAGACATTCCTAGAATTTCCTTTACTGAAAAGTCCACTTTTCAAATAACGGGTTGAAATTTAAGTACCTTTTAGTTTATAGGTTGAGCTTTTACGGCCGTTGTGTCAAAGCTCGGAGTGCTTAGAAACTTTACGAGTCAAAACTTCAATTTCTTTTCATAAGTCGGGTATTCCAAGTTTTTACATATATTATAATGTAATTTGAGGAGAACTTTCCTCGTAATATTGATTGTGTAATATTGACATAACAGGTCTCTGCTCGTACTAAATGTTTTCTGTTCAGAAATGGAACACTAACTTTTGTAATTTTTACGGATATTAAAACATATTTGTTTAATCATGTTGTGCAAATCATTTAAAAAATAAAAAAAACATGTTTAGAACATTGTTCACAACATACGTTCGCGCCCCCATCTTGAATATTGCACTACTATTTGGTCCCTATGTACAAATTTAATATTGATAGAATTGAAAACGTTAAAAAAAAAATCTTTAAACAAGTTGAATATAAATTTCATTTGCGTATCCCTAATTATTTAGACTCATTAAAGTTTTATAACCTTGAATCTCTTGCACTTAGAGGAAATATCAATGATCAGAGTTTGCTTTATAAAATTGTAAACAACAAATTTGACTCACCAGAATTAATTAATCTACTCTCTTTCCGTGTCCCTTTCCAGACCAACTAGACTGCCTAAACTTTTTCACATACCTAAAGTTAAAACAAATCACAGAAATAATTCTACGATTCCTCGAATTTGTAAAGCCCGCTATATATGGGACAGTTTACTACACAGTTTTCTGTGCAGTCTGAAAACGGTCCCGTATAAAGCTAAAACTGCATGAAAAACTGTGTGCTAGTGTCAGATTTAAGCTGACATGACAGTCAATGTTTTTTATGTTAACGTTTAAATAGACATTGGTTATTGTATGCTTTTAAATACGTAAAAAAAACAATAACATATTTACATTATTAGCTAAATATACAATTTCCTGAGAGCAAACATATGATAATAACATACAATCGCGTTTTCAAAAATACACATATTTAGCGTGTCTTTTGACAGAAGTTTGACAGACTGCACAGTTTTCTGAACAAGAAACTGTGTAGTTTTCTGAACAAGAAAACTGTCTCATATAAAGCGGGCATAAGGCGTAAATTTAATAGCTTAGATATTTTTAATACCCCATATAACAAATATATAAAAGGAACTCAAAAACTTACAGACTTAAGATGACAAATATTTATTTACATTATAAGTAGATTCTCTTTAACTGTTTAAAGCTACCTGCGGATACATGTTTTATCTGTACATCTGTTTGTATCCGAATAAAATAAAATAAAATATTTATTCGGGGATTCGGTCATAGCATGCGGTGCTGAATACAGCTTTATGATTGCCTATTAGGCATTAGGTTCTTAGCGCGGCGTCCTGAACCTCCACTGTTGACGATTCGTTGGCAGTTCACATCAGAATTATGGGACATAGACCTTACTTGAGAGGGTGCATAGGAACTCCAGGTAGGTATAGTACCATGGTTGGAAACCGCATCATGGTATTAGGTGTATTGTTTGTACAAATACTTGTTTCCTCACTCTTGATGTCCTAAGAAATTTATTTTATACATTGTGTTGTGCACTTAATTGGTGCTATGTTATATAAAATATATTTCCTTAAAATATTAATCTCAATTTTTTTGTACCTACATAGCTCTGTGTGAATAACATTAAATTGTGAATAAATTAAAATTTAAGTACAATAAAAATAGAAAAATACAAAGTACATTTTTGACTAAAATTACCTACCTAAAAATTTCGCTTTACAATTTACAAAAAGCATTCTTTTTGAAATCTTGAATGAGAAACCCTAAATACAATTCCTCAGGAAATAGCGGGGTTAAATGCGAAAATTTAATTTGCAAACAGTGCTACATTTCTTCTGACAAATCCCCTGATTAACGACCTTTGCCGCTTGCTTTTTACCGCTTTTATTGCTTAACAATAAAAAAAAACTCACACAGAACAAGAGAGAAAGAACAATATTGTGTAATTTATCATTCTATTAGATCCTTTGTATTTGTGATACAGAAAACATAATGGGAGATAATGGTACCGCCATGAAAAAATGCCAACACGAATGATTACTATTTTTCAGGATGCTTTTACAACCATTGCAATGGCATTATGGAAGTTTTTCAGTCGTTGTTGTCTCTGTGAGATATGTGGGAGTAATATTATTATTTTAACTCCTAATTACAATGTTGGTAATACAGTTGGTTGGTACCTTTGAACAAAATTTACTCGAAGGGGCGTTTTCATACAAATATTATAAAAATATACTCTTCCTAGGGTTCATTCTATAACACCACTTATTATCAAAATCCACCGCCTAAAGACTTAAGCCAATACGCAGATGTCTAGTGATGACGTAGTGAGTGACGTAGTGGGTAACTAGACACCTCAGACACGGTTATATTTTTCAAGTATGGAATGTCCCTTCTTTGTAATTCTTTTTCGAAAGTTGGTGCTCATAGAAAAATATAAAATATTGTTTTGGTTTAGTATTTATTTTACATTAGTTGAGTCAACAGATTACTAAGTATTATTTTATTCATTTAAATAAAAACAAAAACTTCTATCATCCAACTATTTGAATTTAAAGCGTATAAGTGTATCACAATAATTTTTTTGATATTACAATATTAATAAGTTTTATAATATTACAATTTGTTTTTACACTACAAATATTGTATATTGCGTTTTTACAGTTAATTTATTATAAATAAATAAATAAAATTATATGTATTGAAATCATGATATCAGTGATTATCTCAGTAAATCAATTAATTACTGGAAAAACTGGTAATTACTAACTTTCTTTATTATCATTGGATGCTATGATGACCAGACATCCGATATAATTTTTCCCTCTCGTCAATAATATACCAAACGAATAATAAAAAAATAAAGTCCAATTGTCCGAAAGAAAAACGACCTTTGAAAAACAATACAAATCGTTTGACGATTTTTCCGATTTGCTAATACGACCAAACGACAAAGGGAGTAATAATTTATAGTGTTTACATTATTAAGCCAAGAATGAGATTTATATTTGCTAAAAGCAAACAATCCGGTCATCGTAACCAACACAAATATTTTTTTTAATTTTCATGCCTGTGTTTTTACTGCCGGCAGTTTGCGTACGCATAAAAAATAATGATAATTATTATTTATTTACTGGACAATATAAGCCATTTTTTACGAATATAAGCGCATCTGGGTCAAACGAGACAACGTAAGTTATTCGCCAAGAATAAGGAAGATAGCGAAATTCGTAATAATTTATTTTGTTGGCCTTTTTTGAACTTAATAATTAATCAAGAAGACAAAACATTCTAATTGTTGTTTTTTTCCATACATGATAAATATTTTGACGTTAATGGTGCAGCTTTTTCTCATCATTAAACTAAAATTACTGTTAAAAAAAAGGTCCTTCTTCTGGTAAATCATTTATACAGCATTTTTTTTTAAAAAAAAGAACCAAAACCGTACACCAACAAATTTAAACTCATTAAGATTTAAACTTACTTTTTACATTTCGTTCAACGTTACATGTTGGTATAAATTTCTTCTTCTTCTTCTGCCACGTTCACTCCTATGTGGAAACATGTGGACATCACTAGATCCCTCCAGGAGACCCTGTCACTGGCCAGCTCTCTCGCCTCCTCCCGCGTCAGGCCCACATCCATCAGCTCTACCGAATACAGCCGTAGGATGGTCATCGACGGTCTGCCAGGACGGCGGGATCTTGCAGGCGTAAAGAAGAGGCAGCTTGGGTTCAAGCTCTCCCGAGGCATCCGGAGTACATGCCCAATCCAGGTCCATCGCCGCATCTTCACGACTCCAGTTATTGGAGGATGCTGCGTCCGTTCCCTAACTGCAGCGTTTGTATGAAGTCAAACCACCTAATGCCTAGAATCCTTCTCAGACACTTTTTCTCTAAGCTCAACAAGCGAGCATTCTGAGCTTTAATATTTTTAATAAATTTATAGAATATTAAACGTATAATTATAAAGTCAATGACTGATTTTATCCCTTGGTTGTGTATACAAACAGGAGCTTAGGGACGCAAAATTGCCATGGAAGGATGTGAAAGTGTTATTCGGCAATCGGATTTAGTGATTTCCATATGCTCTCAGTTTTACAAAAGTTAGAAAAAGTAAAGAATACTGATAACGTTGTGTATTCAAGTTATAACAATAAATCTTTATATTTCTGATAGTTTTAAGATTATTATATTTTATTAGGTTGACTCAAGTGAAGTTGGAAAAACCAGAAAATGTAAAATTACACATTTTCGAACTGAAAATTAATTTTGATTCAGTTCGTCATAAAAAATGAGTGCCTTCTGATTCACGATATTTACCGATTTATTTTGGATCATAAATCATAGTGGAAAATTTCTTGTTCGCTACTTAGTTCCATTTCATTAGGTTCTGTATCACGACGGCGTAAAACGTCGGAAAATCCCGTCGATGCGACGTCGGAGTAGCGTCGTCGTCGGGACGCTTGGCGTAGCGAAAATTGATTTAAAATTGTTTACCGTTACTGCTTTCAAAACTAACTATAAAAAATGTGATGTTTTTATTACATCATTCGATTGTTTTATTATTGTAATTAAACTGGTTATTATTATGTACTCATATTTCTTAGTACGATTTATTAGTGTGTACATGTTTTAATACAAACACTCATGGTTTCTATTTCGTTGAACCATATTTACCTACTAGTTTTATTTCATGTAATCTTTCAAAACACAGGTGTTTATTAATTAAAGATTTAAAAACTTTTCATTTTATTTTATTCAAATAAAAGTTAAGACTCAACACGGTTCTCGGATTAAAAAATATTTTCTACAAACCAATTTCAAATAATTCCTATGTAAAAACCAGAAAAGGGAATTTAAGATGAAACCAGTAAATTTTCCTTGTTTTCTCTAGGGTAAAGGAAAATGGAATACAATGTGTAAAGTATTATTTTCGTTCTCTTTTTACAGTGAAGTCCACTTTTGGAACAAACAGTGAAACAGAACTCTGCTGAAATCATGAAGTATCACTCTCTGTTGTGTAAAGTCTAGACTAGACTAAAAATTGGTTAAATATTATGTTTGAATAATATTTAAAGCAATCATTCTTTTGTAAAACATTTTGATGGTACGTTGGTAAAAATTTGTACAAAACCCACTCGCCGATGTTCCTTGGTCTACCGGTCTCTTCGTCAGAACAAACAACTAAACTGACATGCAAATAAATAACACAATTTCGCCTTTGCATTAGTAATGTACACCGAGTATATCAAACTTTATGTAAACAAGCTAAAAAAAATCTTAAATATGACTTTGGACTAATGGAGTAGAGGTTAATCGGTTAATGGGAAAAGAATAAGAATTAATGAGAAATGTACAAAAATGAATTTCTCAGCTGAAGTGGACATGGACTGGACATGTAGCTCGCCAGAGTGAGAACCGATGGATGAAACGCCTGCTTAACTGGAGACCTAGAGCTGCAAGAAGACCTGTAGGAAGGCCACGAAGACGTTGGACAGACGATATAAAAAGTACTGCAGGATCCAGATGGCAGCTCAAAGCCCAGGACAGAAAGCAGTGGACCAACATGAGGGAGGCCTATGTCCAGCGGTGGATGAACAATGGCTGATAAAGAAGAAGAAGAAAAGTACAAAAAATGTCTTATGTGAGCTGGTATCATTAATTATTTATTATATGTTTCAACGACCTATTTCTAATGATAAAAATAAATTTGTCATTAGAAATATATTTACCTACACAATATACATTCTCATAAATGATTATTTTAATATGGGTAAATTAGAACTTTAAGCCTCACAGCTGCTCACCAAATTATGGAAAGCTTTTAAGGCGTATAGTGAAAAATATATTTGAAGCGTGATGCTTAGGATAATTTTGTATGGTGCAACTTTGACTTTAGGATAATAAATTTGTTTTTTATCTTGCGTATGTATATTATATTTGCGTAAGGAATATTCACATAAAATGTCAAAATTATAATTAAATATTTTCTAGTATTTAGACAAAATGTACAACAAATGTTTATTGTTGATTTGTGCTTAATTGTTAAATATCTACAAAAAAAAAGAAGAAAGAATGTTAGAATGTTTGTATGTATGCATGTATGCACGTGCATATATGTATGTGTGTCATTATTTTATTTTAAATCATCATCGTTTTCAATGGGATGCATTTTTGTGATTTTTAGGCGTGGTTTACATTTAAATTAAAATTAATTTGGTGCACTAATTGCAGTTAATTTTGATAATCTTCTACATAAAAACGAGATAATCAGTATTACGCTTGTCATCTATTTCTCCCGCTATCAGAAATTCCGTCCTTTTAAACTGATATCACATATGAAATTTGTTTTTATGTGAAAAAATCACATTAAACTCATCTGCAAACTAAAAAAAAATATGCCGGTTTTGTGCAGACTCATCTCATATGCATCAAAGAAATGTTAGCACCGTAATTTAAACGTATTTAGTAATAATACGCAAACCAACTCATCAAGTTACACATACGATAAATTTAGTGAGCTTACTCTGGATGCCGCAGTCAAAACTCTTGCAGTAAAAGTGCTTGTTAGTAAATTCAAAGCTTCGACTTCACAACTAAGGATTTAAGTTAATGAAACATACTGTAGTAGAAACTTAAACTAAACTACCGCCAGGCATTTAGTTTTTGCTTTTAGGTTAAATACCCGTAGTGTCATGGTGGGGTATACACACCATGAAAAATGATAATATTATACTAAACTTTCCTTATCTGTACCCAATGTTGCATAAGGCTCTGCATGTCCGCATTAGTGCACTAAGTGCAGTGAATTTTGAACGCGTGTTATTTAAAAGCAAGATAATTAATTTAAAATGTATGTGCGTAAAAAACCACGTTGTAATAAAAAATAATTAGTTCAATATAAACAAAATACAATATAAAATAATGTCTATTAGTTGAGTTTGCTTCAGAGGTGCATTGCAACTGCTCAAGTAGGTGATCAATAATACATGTAAAATCAAAATTCAAATACAGAATACATACTCTTGGTAAAAAATTGTAAAATACATTTTAAATAAAAAAACAGTTCAAAACTCAATATTTTATTTATTTATTTATTTATTTAATTTGTACAAAATACTTTGCACTTCAATTGAGTTACAAAACTCATTCTGGGACAGAATATTTAGAAAAAGAAAGACTAAATATTACAATACTTCAGATTACAGAGTTAACAATGCTAAATCTAAAAATACAATAATCACAAAAGAGAACAATATAGAAAAATTAGCCATTACCATATTAATGAAAAAAATTTAAAAAGTAGTATTTTTAGTTGCTTGTTTTTGGGATTTCGCCGGCTCTTTTGATTTTGAAATTTCGTTTGGTAGTTTTATTGAATTGAGTGCGGGGCAATGCTTTCAAAAGATTTACGACAAAGTTTAGTTTGAATGAGTTGAGGATTTTCGACAACGTATCAGTTTTTTAGAGTTTCGTGTGTTATGGCTGTGGATATCGTAATTGAACTTGTACTTTAGATAGTGGTGAACCGAAGAACTTATAATATTTCGAAATAGTATTAGTATGATATCATTGCAATGGAATAGTTTTGAAACGGAAGTATTTTTGTTTGTGGATAAACATCTTTGACATGTGAATCTCTTGGGATACCAAGATTTTTCTTAGAGCTCTGTTCTGATATATAAAAATTCTCGCTCTAGCAAATTGTATTTCATATTAACCCTGTCGAGAATTGAACCCGCAACCTTTGGCATGGTAGTCTAACATGTTATCCACTGTTATTTTTTAGAAAACGAATTCTTCTTTTTTCTTCTTTCTTTCGCCACGTTCGCTCACTGTCGGGGGTCGGGGACTTCACAGTCCCCGAATATCAACTTTAGTTACAAAGTCAAACCACCTAAAGTCTTGTATGTTTTTCAGAAACCTTGTTTTTAAAAAAATGTTTTTTTTTTTTTTTCAGAAACTTGTTTTAAAAACTCCACAAACGAGCATTAAGAGCATTTGTGAGTTTTCAGGATCAGCATCCATATAAGAGCGCCGACACAAAGCAGGTATTGAAAAGTCGGAATATTAGTTTGTGAACCAGTATAAACTGGGTTTCCAGACAAAATACAGAAGCAAGCACAATACTAATAAACAATTTTAGTTTATGTCATATTAAAGGGTTAACCCAACCCCACTCATTATATCCGTAATATTTTTTACCTCACCACTAGCCGGTTAGACGCTTTTTGAGTCTTACTAGAGAGGGATTACGTAACTAAATATTACACACCCTTTCAGGTGACGTGAAGGGTTGTTTTCAGTCGGTATGTTACATCATTAAATTTCAAACTTTCAGCTTTGCAGCTTACAAAGAAAACACTATCACATTTTATCACATTTTTAATTTTGCTGAAATACCATAAATTCGCTTTATTTTATTCACATTTTATCAGTTTTAATTTTGCGTTTGATCCAGCATCCACAGGTTTTTTTTTGTTTGTTTTTATAGCCGTACATATTAATTTTAAGTATGTTTTTAAGAAGAACAAAAAGGGTTTTTATTTCTCATTCAAAAAGCGAGAGGTTGAATTTTTTCCCCTTAAAACCCTCAACTGCATTTTACGATGCCCGTTTCATTGTAATGCGCATAAAGATTTACGCTATCCTCGTCATTTTGTATTCGCTCTCTAATAAAAAGCATATGGATTCTACAATCTGCCTCTAAGTTAAAAGCTACCAGCTGCCAGTTCTCTTTCATCTTTCCCAAGTCAGTCCATGTCGGGGGAGGGGGCCGTAGCGTATAAACTTAGTATAAAACGTAGTATAAATTTCACGGAATGTCAACTAGTGGGTGTCAGGGATGCCAGGAACCTTTGGGTGAATAAGGACCAAGTCGTTGTATAGAGGCTCTCTGGGTCATTTCGCAGTAAAATTATATTGAATCCTGTTTGTTTCATCGCTATTGAATCCTGTTTGTTCATCCTCTACTAGCTACCTCAGTGACTCCGATTCCTGGCCATCCTTCTCCAGATCCCTTCCAAGTCTTTCCATCAATCTTTCTGAGCCTTCCTCTGGGCCGATTCCCATCCCATTAAAGGATCCACTAAGGATTTTTTGTAGCTCTATCTTCGGACATTCTCTCCACGTGCCCTGCCTAAAGCAGTATTGTACCATATTATAAACTGAAAATAATAAATAATATGTTTATAATTTCATCTTAGGATTAATATTTTTATACATGAAAATAGTTGTATTCTAATTTCAACGCACCCAAAATAAGATTTCTAAAGCCAAAAATAAAATGAACAAGAATACGTTCGTTTTATTCCTCATTCGGGATAAATACCGTGGATGATAATAAATAAATTAGATATTTAGCAAATGGCGAACCAAAGGAAAAGATGAACATTACTAAACATAAATCCGGAAACATATAATAAATCAGGAAAGCATAAATAAGTGGTATAAAGATTCAGGCAAAGAACAATATTTATGGCGGTAAATATAATGAAGAAGGAAAGGATTCATTTAGATTGACTTTCTGATCAATAAGAATAGAAAAATACTTCTGAAAAATGCTATCGAGAATTCTGTAACGTATTTAATTTGTTGGGCGCAGCTGTGCAAAAATCATGAATTGCTTTTTTATTTTAAAGTAAATACTATTACTACTGTTTTTAACTTAACCGTACATAATGAGGAATGGGCAATGCATCGGTACGACGAATGCAGTAAATTTTCAATAATTAATTTGTTTCACACGAAATGCAATTATGATAAGGTATGAATGAAATATTATGGAAATTGTAAAAAAAAACACAATGTTGACTCCGTTGGGAATCTATTTAATTAAAAGATATAATAATAATAATAAATAAATATAATACGGATGAAATACAGTATTCATTATTAATTTTAATGTTAAAATGAAATTCTTATAATTTCAACAATTCCCGTTATTTTTATCGGGCCTCTTACATAGACAAAAAGGCTTAAGCCTCTTGTAGCCTAGGGCAATATAACTTCCTAAACGGATGCTTTGTTCCACAAACTCACCCTAAGGTGCCCTCAGGGCACCCAATCCCCCGGCTCCCTTTTTAAAACAATAATTCTGGACCAAATTAAAGAATAAAGAAATATGACGTATAAAAAAAACCGAGGAAAATATGTAAAATTGGTTTAGAAATATTAATGGGAATTTATATTAACCGTAGGATGGTCATCTGCCAGGACGGCGGGATCCTGCAGGCGTAAAGAAGAGCCAGCTCGGGTTCAGGCTCTCCCGAGGCATACCGAGTACACGCCCAAGCCAGGTCCATCGCCGCGTCTTCAATGACTCCAGTTATTGGAAGTTGCTAGCGTCCGTTCCCCTAACTTCAGCGTTTGGATATGAAGCCAAACCACCTAATGCCTAGAATCCTTCTCTGACGGATGCGGGCCTGACGTGGGAGGAGGCGAAAGAGCTGGCTGGTGACAGGGTCTCCTGGAGGGATCTAGTGATGTCCAACTGCTCCACATAGGAGCGAACGTGGCAAAACAAGAAGAAGAAGAATATTTATATTAAAATCAATATGGATTTTGTAAAACAAGGTTTTCATTCATAATTTTCAAAACCAAATTCTTGAAACATACCCGTTTACAAAAACGCAACACTATTTGTCGTGGACCCCGTGACGTCATAATTCGGTCTCGTTTCTAATATTCTATGCTAAGCGAAAATATGTTTACTAGGTAATGTTGTTTTAAAACCATCATTTCGACGGTCCCAACGTATACTGTCGAATCTGAAATAAGGCAATTTTTGTTTTATTGTTTTTAAACTGTCCAATTTACATAATATTTTAGGTGGTCTAAAAAAAAAAAAAAAAATTCCTTTTAAATTTTGGGGGTTTTTTGAATACCGAACATAATTTTTTATTTTTTCGAGCACCCTGAAAAATATTATGTAAATTGGGGATTTTTTAAAACAATAAAACGAAAATCGCATTTTGCAGATCGACAGTATACGTTGGGACCGTCGCCGTCGATTTAATAAATTTTCACATTTATGACATTTTATTAAGATTCCCGATTCTCAGAACACAAAACAAATAGCAAAAACCTTGTGTCAGTTTTGCTATTAAACAAAGATGGCCCATTTCACAAAATACCGACGGAAAACAGCAGTTTATTTATGGCAAGTTATCTATATTATAAATCACCAGCTTCCTTCCGGTAGGAACCTTTACAAGAAACAAACAAACAAATACAAATATCTGTTTTTGGAAGAGTTGTGTCAATTATCGTACAATACTTTTATTACTATATTATATTTATTATGTTTACATCTCTACTCTAAGATAGAAGATACTCTAAGCAGCTTTTTTATTTATTGTACTAAGGTCTTGTTTTATCACCTCCGTTTAAAACCTGATTATCGTAAATGTGATACTAACTAACAAACTAACTAACCATCACGCCATTTCCCCGAAGGGGTAGGCAGAGAGGATAGAACGCCACACCACTCTGTCCTGGCATACTTCTCTTGCTTCCTCCACATTCATACATCTTCTCATGCACGGACGTCAATTATTCCGACTTCTTTCATGCCCACTTTCAAGCACTTGTTTTACTTGATCATGCCATGTCTTTCTCGGCCTTCCTCGATTTCTACATCCAGGCACAGTCGCATCATATATTTTTTTAGCCGTTCTTTCATCATCCATTCGCTCTACATGACCGAACCAACGTAAAAGACCTTTCTTAATTTTGTCGATAACGCTTATCTCAAGCCTTGCATTCTGCTCTAATTTCAACATTAGTGCACCTATCATAGGTACATAGTTTTACCACACATTCGCCTGAGAGATCGCATTTCAACTGCATTCAATTTTCTTTCATCCTTATTTTTCCAACTCCATGCTTCGCTTCCACACATAAGGGTTGGTACCAGAACTCCATTATGCACTGATACTAAATCGCAGTTAAGTAGGAAAATACATTTCTTCACCTTTGATTATCACAAAAAATATTGTAAATCCCATTTAAGAGCATACCGCACCACGTGACTCGCGGCCGCTTTCCCATACAAACGTATTCCTGGATTATCTCCCTGAAATTTAACATTAGGGGAATGATTTTTTTCGCACATTATCGACCAAATGCGTGTTTGTATCGTCTTGTTTTTTTTAAATATTTGTTTATCTCCTTTAACAAATTCATCACGAGGGCCGCCAAATCTAATATTAACCTAAAAGAGTCTAATAACAACATATTTATTAAATAAACTTAAAACGCATGTTTTTTCCCTCGTGTCCATTGAAAAAAAAAATTCTAACAGAAAAACCCGGTTCTTTAAAGTTCAAAAACCATCAGAATTCGTGCAGAATTTAATCATCAACAGTTTCGAAGTTAGCCAAGTCCGCCTACAGAACTATATTTCCCAACCTACAACAGAACTTGAAACTTTAATGGATTAAACAACATTTACAGTACCAGATCCAAAATCGGCTAACAATCCGAAACAGCATAATTTTCAGAGAAGGATTGTTAGGCCTAGTTTACATGGACAATGCCCAGGCGTCCCAACAAATTTCCACTGGCAAAAGTCTTCCTTCCTTTCCTTTTTGCCTTTTTCTTCATAAGTCTCATTAGATTGGTTTGCAGTAGGTTTTACATCTCGTTTTCCACTGAACTCCATTTTCTGCGGCCCTCTTCAGTTCAACATTTGAAGCGCAGTTTGTGTCCCGGCTTATCAATTGTGATGCGTCCTACATGGATGGTACAAAGCAAGATATATGCCACTTTATCATGTATCATATTTATATTTATTTAATTTATATTTTTTTGGTCTTTTACGATGGTTCGGTCATGTAGAGCGAATGGATGATGAAAGAACGGCTAAAAATATATATTATGCGACTGTGCCTGGATGTAGAAATCGAGGAAGGCCGAGAAAGACATGGCATGATCAAGTAAAACAAGTGCTTGAAAGTGGGCATGTAAGAAGTTGGAATAATCGACGTGCGTGCATGAGAAGATATATGAATGTGGAGGAAGCAAGAAAATTGTGCCAGGACAGAGTGGTGTGGCGTTATATCCTCTCTGCCTACCCCTTCGGGGAAATAGCATGAAGTTAGTTAGTTATAAGTCAGATGATCTGTCTTCTGCTTCAGTGCCAATCGAAGGTATCACCTTCATAATTTAATATTGACCTCGTCGGGAATTGAACATGCGATTTCATGTCCCAACAAGCTCACTTTTAGAACCCTCTACAAAAATCGCTTTTTATACAAATACATTACCAATTTTTTATTTTTTTTATTTTTTTAGACAACATGTAAACTGAAAGAGGCGAAAGTTTGGCGCCAGTCTGATGTTTATTAAATTAGTAGCTAGATTTGTGTGCCTGCATATTACCCATGTAAACTAGACCTATTTTCCAGGACAGTGGGATCATTACTTGAAACGTTATTACAAATGGAGGATATAAATTGCAGAGTTTCAAAAGAAACACTAATGGATTTTCTTGATTTGAAAAATCTTTTAAGAAAAATCAAGGTATGCCCACCTGATGATTGATGAGAGTTTTTGAAATTTATCGGTGTACCTGCAATTTGATGGGTATTTTTAGTAGTAGTAGTGAGTGATCGAAAAATACTTTTTATCAAATAAGAAAGTAAATTAATGCATTATACGTCTTTTTCTTCTTAATCGTTTTCTCTTGACAAAGCAATTGTGGTCGCAGCAGTAGGGGGAAAGATGAGTAGATAAATTATTTTACTATAAATATTTTGAGTGTGTACTTGAAAAATGTATGGAATAATAAAAAAACAAAAAACGTATGCAGATATTAGAAAAAAAATCATGTAGGTATGTAATTCATATATGATATATTTTTTTTAAATAAAGACAAAAAAAATCTCCTTACGGGCTCGCATTAAATTACAATCAATATCTCTACACGGAAAGACTTTTCATTTTAATGATATAAATGAGACATTTCAATTTTTAATTTTTTTTTTTAAATGAGTTTGTTTTTTTTTTAGTTTTTCCTCTGTCAAGGGAATCACTTCTTAATGCGTTTATGACATTCCGGATTGGTTGACAGCTTTTCACGTATACTTCAAACTATTATCTAGGGAAATATGGTTATCGATTCTCGACCAAAGTTGTGAATTATATGGAAAAAAATTAATGGACATACCTCATTATTGGTATTTTTATTTCATTATCAGGATAACAGATGACAGTAAAATAAAATAATTTGTAAATAAAAATTCACATACCATTCCAGGGAATAAGCACGGCAGTTTTTATTTCATAACCTTATTTTTCCGTAAAAAAAATAAAAACCCAATTTCACAGCCACATTATGTGTGCGTGGCTCACGTGGTCCTTTGTTATAAGGATAGGGCCAACCACGATTTGTTTCAAGATTTGGCACGATAAAGTAAACTCTTGTATTTTAAAAATGTTCTAAAAATCAATTCAGGACACCACTGGAATTTTTCGTTTTTCCTTTTGTAAATTAGTGCCAATGCAGTGCTCTATGCACCGTTGAGTGCAGATAAAGGAAAGTAGCAGTAGCAGTAGTAGTTTTTTTTAATAGATATTTGTCAAATTTTTAGAAGCTTGCTTGTATAACGATTATATTTATTTGGCGATTTTAATACATCCATCCAAATTTAATTAAATTTGCTAAACCATATTTTTAAATAAAAATAATTCAACTAACTGACAAACCATCACCCTACTTATCGAAAAAGTAAGCTAAGAAAATAGAACGCCACACGACTCTGTCCTGGCATACTTCCCTGCTTCTTCTACATTAATATAACTTCTCATGCACGCACGCTGATTATTACGACTTTTCGCAAAAATCAATAATAATTAATCCAATATTTAAAAAAGTTTAACAACGTACCTTGTTTTACAATTCAATTCCAGGTACCACTAAGATTCGTCATTTTAATTAGCTTTAATAAAATAAATTTTTGATTGCGATAGGTTTTGTAACTTCACAACCAAATTATGCTCTGTGTAAACTTGAGCAATAGTAGGTTAAGGGTGTTTGATCTTGTCCCCTATATCAAATACCAACCCCTGGGCCCTTGTAGTGCTGTAAGGCTGTTTGCTCTTAATTTGCACCTTGTATTTACATGGAATGTACCAGCCTTAATTATCTTTGCTCGGTCATCAAATACATTATTATATACTTCTGTGGAAAGCTCATTTTACGTGTACCGTGCAGTTCACGCAAAATGCAGGACAATAATTTACAATTGATATCTCAACAGAGACGAGAAGCTTAGGAGGGAATATGGATATCTCGGCGTTTACAGGGCTTATGACCTATCAATGGCTAGGCCCACACGTATTTGATCCTGTTTATAATTATCATCATCACTTGTTTCACATCATCACAACATAAAGAAGAACAAAAAATACAAAAAGATAAAGGTAACAATAAAAATGTTTAAAAAAGCCGACATAAAACCCAAAAAGGCTTCTGGTGGTTGACAATTTAACAATTCTGACCAGTGCTTCAGGAGTGAGCCAATCGCGAGAAATTCAAAGATATAAATTTTCTAAACAAAATATTACAATAATTCATTCCGTAAAAAATATTAATAAAATTTATTTATCTCCATTAAGAAATTAATAAAAATAAAAAAGAACACGTATCTAAGATCTAAGGTATCTTAAACGTGTGAAAAAATATTTGTTCTAGTTCTGAATTCTAAGAAGAGAATCTTGGACTACGTTTGTTTGGAGAAACGAAGCTTACCACGTAATAAAATATTTATCGGATAAATAAATTTTTAAAAGATTTTAATGATGACACATTTTGGCTCTCAAGTACAGAACTAAAATCCATTAAATATGTTCGCAATTTATTGCTTTATGATTCTTATGAACATTAAATTGAACTAAACCGATTTAATTTACCGTGAAATGTTATTTTGAAGCCCTACTGGGACTGTAAATTGAAATACATATTTATTCCCAGTCATTTATATCGAGATAAGATATTTTAATTAAATTTCTCCTTGTTTAATATTGCTTACAATAACGCTTATAACGAACGACAATTTTAATAAATTCTAAATAAAATAATACCTTCTTTTTAAATATTTAAAAATATTCATTTGTGTTTAAGATAAAGAAAAGTTTTTTCATTCGTACCTATTTATTTACATTTTAACACTTTTTTAACAGCTCCAAACCCCAAGAGACCTAAAAAAAATAAGTTTTTGAACTGTATTACTGATATAACGAGTATATGATCACAGACAGACTCACAACTCATTTAATTTGTGCTTTTCTCTTAGATCGAGAATTTCAACTGTTATCTACATTTTTAAAAATTGAATTGTTCAGAGCAATTGAATTTTTCTGAGTTTTAGTTTTCAATTTGAAAACCTTTATTTGGTTGTCCAAATAGGCCTGACAGTGTGATGTATTTATGGGACTGCGTTGCCAAGATATTATGTAAATTCGGGAGGTCGACGAACTATGTTTTATTTGCTATGGGAAATATGATAAAAACTAATCACGCGTTTTTTGTATTCTTTTCAAGAAATTTATTTATCAAATATTTTTATATTTTCTATTTTTATTTATTTATTTATTTATTATTTTTTCTAGAAATTTATCAATACGCAAAAAAACAATTACAAAATGAAACATGAAAATCACAATTATTACGCTGTCCTAATTAATGTACTAATTATTTTTCTAACTACCCCTAGTAGAAAAGTATTTTTTGCTGTTTGTTTATTTTTTATTAGCTGCCTTAGCCAACTAAATTAAAAATATAAAACTCTTATTTATTCATATTTTTAATGTTCTATGTAGGTAAAATAAATTGAGATAAATATTTCGATATATATCAACATAGTCAATTTTGGACTAGCGAAACAAATAGTGTATAAATTTAATAATGAAATTATAAAAAAAAAAAAAAAAAAACACAACCATCTGTAGGTGTACTATGTGTTGTTGAAGATGTGATCATTAACTTTAGTAATGTTAATAATATTGTATCTCGCTTATTACTTACAGAGCTAAGGTAACGGAGGCAGTAACCAGTGATTTTGACTGTTAAAAGGCGAAGAAAATTAAGCTGCCTGGACGTATACTGCTAAAAGTGTCTTTAAACAGCCAATTGAAGTCATTGTATGTATTTTAGTTACATGGTGTTGCTTACTATTCGTCGACACCTTACTTCAGAGTTACGGGACGTGGACCTGAAGTCAGAAGACGCACGTTAGTTAGCGACCAATCGCTAAGCTTGGAGGCAACTTGTGGAATCCATAGGATCCACGTAGGGATATGAGAAGAATCAAATAAATATTTTCTTAAAAATAGCTCGGTATAAATGCGTTTTTGGTACGTTTGTTCTATTACCATTATGCCAGCGAGTGCCCATTACAATTTAACAAAGGGTTTTATAGCAAACCGTTTGCAGCGTTAAAAAATAAGAATATTACAGTATCTTTCGTATATTCTCAGGTTAGTAAAAAAAAAATCCTCAAAAGTTTTTTTCTTACTTTCTTATTTATTTATATTTACTGGGAAAATCCCATTTAAATACAAAAGATAAGCATAATAGGTAAGCAGTAAAATTAAAGTGACAGAACATTAAATGGGTGAAGCTAAGACAGATAGAATAAAATGTGGACACAAGGGTGTGGATTCCGATCAACTATATGGATCGGAATTCCCGTCCACTACTTCACCAACCAGCTCAGCGGTGATCAAAGTCTCTATAAAATTTATGAAATAATAATCCAACCAAACAAATCTGATACGCTGACAAATGTACGGACATGGACTTGGCAGAAATAAAAATTAAGAATACTTGATAAAACATTTTAATCAGGAATTAAATTAATCACAAAATAACAAATTCGGAGTTTACAAAACAATACATTTGGTCTTACATTTAAGACCGAATATCTAATTCTTGCAGAGAAATATACCTGACTAACAAAACTCCCGCACTTCAACAATTTATAAAAAAGGTGAAAATCTACTAATAGAAATTACATTTGGCCAATTGAAAATTTCGATGATTAGATTGAAGGGACTTATACAGAGTCTAACTAATGCTATATTTTATTACAATTATTAACAAGGTTGGAAAATGATGACAAGCGATGAACTCCCAGCGTATCGCGGTGCGTTTACGTAGGATCCAGAATTACAAGATTTCATACAAGTGATATGTGATGATTTTCCCACTGCGGACCGATGTCCACGATGAATGATTGTTTGAAGCGATGTTGATTATTTCAACTACGATGATGTCCGCTGGTGCGGCACGTGGGCAAAATGTGCTCCCCAGGCATCTTCCAAAATCATGTGATGAATGGTCGGGATCGCTCGTTTCTCGCTACAAATAGCGAGCCACACCAGAGTGTCCCGACAGTTTTGCGATATGCTCAGATATCATAAATATTAATAAAAGGGTGTAATAAATCAATAGGAAAAAGGAGAGGCCCTTGGTCGGAAAAATAACATAGTATTATGCACGTCGTGGGTTGTATGCTAATAAATTGGATGCTCAGGTGATAAAAAACTTACGGTTTATGTAACCGGCCTACTTGCAACGCGGCTTCATCTCTTCCAGGATTCCGCCGTATTACCACAATAACTCAAAATTAGGTGTATGTCCGCTGCCATGTTTTACAAATGCGCTGCGTGCACTTTGCACGGCGTTGCGAGAAAAAAGAGGTGTTGCCAGCCTGAGAGTATGTTAGAGCGACATTCCAGTGTAGCCATCAGTCAAACACTCACGTGTTAAGTACTAAGTGCCTACTCCGGAACTTACACCGTTACAACACTCAAGACAGGATCGGGTTCTATTTCAGTGAATGTTTAAATCTTGATAGACTTACACCGAAATAATATTAAGCTTATTAATTTATTATTATGCATTTATGTGTGTATGTAGGTATGTATTCCCATAGGATTGAAAACAATCTAAAAGATATCTCAATAGTAGGTATTTTAAAAATATAAATGCGTTTGCAATATTTTGTGAGTCATTTGAAGCTATTTCAAACTGCTTGAATTCTATTATAATTATTATTATTACGTCTATTAAACATAGCTGGTGGATCCGCCACGATGAGAACTCTCTGGTAACTTCGTCCAAACGAGAATCGAAAATGGAAGAAGACTTACCAAGAGCTGGACTCAACAAGGGCGGGGAAATGACGATGAAGGACCACCAGGAAGAGCGAGGTATCCTGGAATACTCTGGAAACACCACGTTGAACTGGCGCGGCGGGACACAAACCGAGGGGGCACAGCACACTTTTAATCACTTTCACCGAGGGGGTATCGGGAATTGGTTTCTGGGAAGCTTGGAGATGGAGCGAGTATGACGAGGGGATTTTGATGGAAATGAACGAAAGAAGAACAGGTCTTGGATTTCACAGGAAGAACGGATGATGACGAGTTCGAGGTAATGTTGCTGCGCTGAGCGAATATTCGAGACTGAATTGGAGTTGGAAATAGGTGTCAAAAACGGATTGGAAATGTTGTGAAGAATAAATTTTTGGAAGAATTCGAACTACCAGAGAGTATCAATAATGGCCAAACCAGCTTGATAAAATGACAGTGAGTCATGTTGAAATTTCTATGAATCAAGTCTGATATAGCTTGTACGGTACTTGGTTTAAACAAATACTGTGAGTTATTTACATTTCGTATCTGGCATGTTAATATATTGTTTTAATAAAGTGCTTCACATATTAAACAACTGTGAAAATCAGCTTCAAAACCATAAAAAGGTTTCTGCTAAAATGCTTATCAATTTTTTCATGGAGTGACAAGAGAGTTTTCACAAATGAAACGTCGCGCCATTTCACTATATATCAAGTTCTGATAATTAGCTGATATAAATTTCAAATACCACGCGAAATGGGGAATGTTGTTATACATCATTTGGGAACTTAACCCAGCCAATGACAAGTCATAAACGCCTAGATGTTCATATTTCCTTCCAAACTTCTCGTCTCCGTTGAGATGTCAAATTGCAATATAATAATCAGTCTTACGATTTTTTCATTCAATAATATTTCTTCTAAATGTTAATAAAGTGCAAGGTGAACAAAAAAAAAGTAAAAAATAAATTATGCATTCTGGGGAAAAAGGCAAACGAGGGGCTGTGGGAATCATTTTACAAAAACAGAAAATATAAGCTTTTCAGTATTTGAGCTACTACACGGATTTATAAAATGGAGGTTTTTTCGGATTTTCGGATTTCGTTTCCTGTGTCGTCATTTACAAAATGGGTCACGGTTGTTTTAAATCGTTCCTCTTGAAAAATAAGGGTTCATGCTTCGATTAGGAAAATTGTTTTTCCGACACGTTTCTGTAATTCAATGTGTCTGAATTCTCTATGTGTGAATGTGAAAACAAAACAAACACTTGCCAATAAATATTTTTTAAAAAAATTGTATTTCTAAAACAATTGTATCAATGTTCTTAGTAAAAAGATTTTTTCTTTTGTTTAAACTCTTTTTTAACCCTTAATTGATTATTTTTATCTATTAATGAACTGTGAATAAGTAAAGATCCTGAAATATTACGTATGGTAAAAGATAGGTAGCTTGGCCTGGAGGTAGTCTGTGGAATCCATATGCTCTAACATAAGTAGCGGATATGGTATGATGATAATAAAATGATGAGAAGATAGGTACATATTATTTTAATTGTTATTAGGGTAGGCACTGCTTTCGAACGCAGTGAGTGATTTTATCTTGAAAGATGATGATCAGCCTTACGCTTCAGTACCCCAAGGTGTAACAACAGTAATGGTTTACAGAAAATAAAATGTTACCTCAGTTATTATCGAAATACCAGATTATTGAGATATCATATTAACTTTGAATCACGAGCTAATGTTTTCTATATTATATTTGAATTCAATATAAAATTTCCTAAATAAGAGCATATTTGAAGTATCAAAACAGTAGTTTAATGTAACAAAAATCCTTCCATTTTTTTCTGTTTGAAAAAATACATTCAATTCGTTTTTTTACAAATCACATAATACGCTAAAATTTTCCCCTTGAATTGCCTACAAATAGAATAAAATATACCTCTTGGGTATTGAATACCCAAATAAATCACTTTGAATAAAAACATCTGGAAAAGGAGATTAATTTAATCTACGAATAATCTGAAATTTTAAATAATGGTATTTTGTCGGATTCTTCAAAGTGATCGTACATCTAACGAAAAGTACTAACTCAAATGGAAATTATTTGGCAAATCGAATATACAGAATATATTATACACATATAGGTATACAGAAATAATTATTATTTTGGTATCAAATAATGTAATTAAAATTTGAGTTCTATGTGAAAAAGGATCTCACTGAAATTTTCCGTGATTACATTACATTCTTTTTTCGCTTCAATACTTTTCGCTTTAAATACTCATGTATAATTCAGGTACTTTTGTTACCAAGTACGTATGTATTAATTGTTTTGGTTTACACTTTTTCTACACATCGGTGTTCGTTGTTTTTCTTAATTTTTGATAAAAAAATAGGTGTTCCGTTGTTTTTCTTATGTTTAAAAAATTCAGTTGCAGACTATGATAAATGAACAACGCATAATAGTTTTTTTCCCATTATGCAACGTAATGTGACCATATTTGTGCGAAAAATTCCAATTTTTTATAACTTTATACATTATATGTAGCGTTCGGATTAGATTGGTGAACTACCACTATTACCACTTTAATTTATCCGCACCCAGGTGGCGCATAGGGCACTGCATTGGTACACCAAGTGCAGTGTATCTTGATCAAATTCTTGATTAAATATTCTATCACCTTGTAAATAATTGATTCAAAAACCTTGCCTGTAAATTGTACACGATTTTTTATATATAGGCAATGGGAAAATATGATTGGACCTTATTGTTGCATTCATTCCACACACGCAACGACAGCAAGATTATAAAAATATTCTTATCGTTTGTGATTTAGAATTCCAGGTATGACTGTTTCCGCTGCCAATAAAATACACCCTGAAAGCCTGCCCGCGCCCCCGCCCCCGCGATCACAGTATGCCGGAAGTGTAACGCGTAGATAGACCCGGAAGCGCAATTTATAGACGGCCATTTTACTGCTTTCGCACCCTCTGTCGCCGTTCTGGTAATTTACTAACTAGTGAAATGCTGGAACGAAGTTGATGCAAAACTTGGACTAACATATCTACATTTTCTATCCATCCCGCGGTGGAATTCTTAAACACTGAAAATGGTGTGTCGTCTGCTCACGCGCGCGATGGTTACGTTTGAGGGCATCATAAAATGGAGGCTTCGTAATAAACTGGCATAAACTCGGTTCGTTAAAGAGTTTCCAAATGATAAAACATTACGTCACTCGCTAGGTAAATAAAAATTTATTGTGAATACGAACTTTTTTATTACTTATATTAATTAATTAAGGTTCTCGTTATAAATGTGTTTAAAAAAATAAGCAGATTATGTTGCAAAACCACAATATTATAACAGACCCTTTGAGCTAAAAAGCAGTCTGAGTTAATTTAAATAACTATAACATTTATGACATGAGCATATAAGATGAGGTGCAGGACAATTCACACCCAGAAAATATACCTTTAGGTATTTTTTTTTCATTTCCCAACTTGTAAGATATTTACATAAGATATTTACGTAAGATAAAAGTTCGTGTACGTTCATGTTTTTATCATACAATTTACCTTAGGGAGGCTCAATTTTACAATTGGAATATGTAGATTCCCGGTAGTGGATCAAATGCATAAAACAAATATTAATTAACTCGGTATTAAGCAAAATAAATACCGTAAGGTGCACATTTTTATTTTGTTTTTGTTTTGTAAAAGGCCCCGAGGGCGTGAATAAATAAATAAATAAACAAAACATAGTTGCCAGATCATTCGTCGCCAATGATCCCTGACTTATGTCATATATGTGTTTTACTTTAACTTCAAATGATTAAAAATAAAATTAAAAACCCCAAAACGAGGATTTATAAAAAATTACGAACCCAAGAAATACACCCCCAACCCCC